>DF239085.1:222306-349888 GCA_000507305.1 Breviolum minutum Mf 1.05b.01 | reverse complement strand
CCACCATCACATCAATGCAACATTTTACCTGGTAGCCTAAAGCCAACCAGTTTTAAATGATACATGGATGGATGTTTGGCGATTTCCAACCATTTCCATCCAATTGGTTCTCTGGAGATTGGTTCTCAACTGCTACGAGGTGGGCCCCTACGATCTCTATAAATGGAGCTAAAATTAATATCTTATTTAAAGATATGATACATTACCCAAGCATGCTTAACACTTGAGTTATTCATACATATGATGTCCAAGTTGCTTTCATGCACAAAGATTGTGCAGTTAGAACATCATTGATGCTTGTGAATAACAATCATTTTTTCATAATCTAATCACATCATGTAGTGATTTAGGTTGTTTCAAGTGAGTTCTGTCACATACTTTTTTTTCGGGTTTCCCAGACCCTTCTTTTTGAGGCTGAAAAATTCTGTTGGAAGCAAGTCGTGGTTTCCTTCAGAGGGACGGGGGACCTTGATCATCCTTGGCCAATCTACTTTTCGGGTGGATCTTGGGAGCACCTGAAATTTCCTGATCCAACTGTGCTCTCAGGAGTTGGCGATGATGTCGGATCTCATCTATTCGCAGATTCTGCAGGCTGCGAAGTGTGCCTTTTTTGTTTTGATGCTTGGATGTCCCGTTTGAAGTTAGGATCAATGGTCTTTGAATGGGTTATACATGGAATATATTGGGGTGAAATAACCCACTGATCCTAACCATTTACAAACTTTCTGGGACATCCAAGTTAATGGTATGATGAGATGGTCAGGCGTCCAGAACTAGAGCAATTAATTTCTTGTTCGCTGTTGGTAGTGGTGATTTGTGGGGATGTGTGTGCAGGTAGGTTTCTCGGTTTCAGCCTTGAGGAGAACATGCATTTATATGATGAACTTAGCAGCCTTGGGGATTTGTAAAGAAACCACGACGAGTTGGGATGATCTCCCCCGCCCCCCCCGAAGTTTAACGACAGTTCGCGCAAAAATGATGAGACTGGAAGACCATCCCTTCCTTTTTGATATGGTACTTTACCCTGAAAATTCTTGAATTTTGAACCTCAAAAAATCACCCAATTGAAATCCGGAAAGTCATAAAGTCATCTTCCATCCACCTTCATTAAGATGGCTTTCCAGACTGTAAATTTTCAGGGGCAGAGAGTTTGGAAACCCTTCCAGGCTGCACGGACCTAGCATTCTCAAAGATCAATTTCTTATCTTGGATTATTCCGGGACGGAAGTGAACGGATCAATGGTGATCGGATCAGTGGACCCTATTTGAGGCAGATTCCTTAACCGCACCCAACAGCACTTGGATTTTTTTGAACTCTCCTTATGTTTATTTCTTACGTTGTTTTTTTGCTCGATTTTGACCATGTTTTTGAAACCCAAGCAGTTTTGTTGTTGTCTTTTTTCCTCAGCGCACCAAAAAATCAAAGGGAATCTACGGGCAAACTCCCTGGAAATGCCAACCCCCCGGAAAACACCGTGAAAGAAGGCCTTACTAAGCGATTATTTCTCACCATTGTCCCTTCATTTAGACCTTATTAGGCCCCTTATTTCCTGGGAGAAGGCCTGACATCCCGGGGTTTGGTTACCCTTAAGATTTTCCTGAAAAAACCACCATTGATGGAACAAAAATCCCATTCCCAACCACCATTTGGGATGTATATCACCCAACGTAAATAACGGGATGGCCAATTACCAACCTCCCTCAACTGTTTTTTTTTTTAGGCCGGATTTCAGACATCAAGAGTATCATCGGAGAAGACACCACTGAAAAACTAACACATGGAAGTTAAAAAATCACCCAATTGAAATCCGGAAAAATCATCTTCCACTTGGATGTCCAACCTTGGAAGGTAGCATATAAATGGTGATCGGATCAGTGGGTGATTTGACCCTAGGAAATATATCCCCAATTTTTTTTGTAGGTGAAATTTAACCCCCATTGATCCGTTCAAATATTGATCCATCCACTTCCGTAAGAAACGGTGAAATTTACCCCACTGATCCGATCACCATTGATCCTAACTTCCAACCAACGTGACATCCATCCGCATCCACCCTCCATTACCCTCCGGTAAACTAACATAGCTGGCTGGAAAATGGACCCTTTGAAGATGTATTTCCTCTTGAAAATAGGGATTTTCCACGGCTATGTTAGTTTACCAGAGGGTAATAGAACGGATCCAGGATCCAGGACGCATGAAGCTCTATGTGCGCTTGTTGCCCAGTGTGAGTTCTAAGTGGCCCAGGTGCCGCTGCTTGTTGAAAAATGGTGGATGTGACTAACGAGAAAATGGCGGGGAGAAAATAGCCCCAAATTCAGGGTCCAAATTCCGCCCAGTAAATACTCATCTACCCTAAGGATCCATACCCTTCCCTGAAGTAGGTTTGATGGTCCCAATCCCATCCAAAAACAATAGGATTGTAGGGTTAATCATCTTTCAAAACGGACATACAAACGGATCCTTAGGGCTACCCAAATACATCCGATGTTTAACATTCCTGTCATCTTCATCCATCATCATCAATCCCAACTTCCTCTCTGGTAAACCAAACATAACGATGGATAATTTCACCAAATGTTCCTGTTGTTTGAATACCCACAAACTTGGCACATCTTAGGTTAGCCTTATTCCCTTGGCCCCTTTGATTTTACTAATACAACCCACTAAAAGTTTAACTCTTAGCAGGGGACCTCAGGGTTGCCATGCAAATGTTGCGTTTGATTTATCATCACACATCATCATTGCAAGCAGGTTCGAGGCCTCCACGAGGCGGGGTGGGAGGATGGGAGGACAACTGAGCAATGAAAAAAGGGCCCCTGGTTGGTTTGGGTTATATAGGGGATGAATTCCTACCCAGCTATATAGGGATTATTTCATAAACCATCATAAGGATCCCT
The DNA here is from genome assembly GCA_000507305.1 of Breviolum minutum Mf 1.05b.01. NCBI lineage: Eukaryota > Dinophyceae > Suessiales > Symbiodiniaceae > Breviolum > Breviolum minutum. The sequence goes on along the minus strand of DF239085.1, from coordinate 346,990 downwards.
ATTCACCAACCAGGATTCAATGGAAAGCAATATGTTTTTTTTTTTTTTTCGGTAGCTCATGTGATGACAATCAACCAGGATGTTCGCCTGGGGGTCCAAAGACCTGGGGATGTTTTGGGTTCCAATCCCATCCTTCTAACGAATAGGATGTTTTTGCGAGCGGTAATCCCTTAGGACATACAACACAGATTCTTAGGGTATATACCTTAAGGTCAAAATAGATGGCTTGCCGATACCAAAAGGTATGTGATCGTAAAGGGTCCAAAAATAAACCAATATGTAGGGACGGTTAGCCATCTAGTTTTCAGCTCCTGTACATAGTCTTTTGGAAAAGACCATTAATTCAGTAGGGATTCTATATGTTTCATCAACAATTCCAGGGTAGACTCTTTTTTTAATAGTCGGGTTGACTTCCAGGGTGTTGATGCTTCTTCGAAATTTCGCGGTGGCGAGCATTCCTTGCAGTTAGTACTAGGGTGTCCATGGAAGTTAGTAACTAGTTATTAAGTTGGTTTACAACATATTTACGGGACGAAAACAACCTACTGACTGTACATAGGGGTTACAATCCTTTTACTAAGTACCAGCAGGACAGCCCAGTAGTGACCAAGAGGGGACATTTTTGTTTGATAGATACATCTCAGAAATTTTTCCAGAGTTGGAAAGGGATACACTCCACCAAAATCTGTATGTTTTCGATTTTTTTTTAAAAAACCCCGGGAAAACACGGGAAAATCAAGCGAAAATCCATCAACCTTTCAGCCGCCGACTCCAACCCACGTGTTAAACAACCCGGACTGGACTCTGCAGTTGCCAGCCACTGAAAAAAAGGAAGGAAGGTGCACGGTGAGCCCATGGAAACCACCAAGGAAGTAACAAACAAACAAAAAGCTGCTGGAAATCTCGATCTTCCTCCCCTCAGGGCCTCATGAAATTTTTGAAAACTGGTGGTGAAATTGGAGATTCCAGAGACCTAAGGTGAAACAGAGTTAGCCGCCCTTCCAGGAGGGAGGTTCTTAGGGGCCAATGTGTTGGCAATACAATTTGTTAATATACCCCAAGGAATAGTTACTCCATTTATAAGTAGGTGAAATAACTTACCCATTGATCCGAACTAACCATTGATCTGATCTTACCTTCCATCCAATGGGACATTCCTTACGCAGGCGAAATGGTTCCTTTGTGTCTTGGAAAAGCTCTAGACCAATGAGCCGCTTGGCTGAGCTTGGAGGATCTGCTCCGGGTGTGGACCTGTAAGTGATTAGTATATAACCCCTACTTAGAGGTTCAGGATACTTAGTAAGTGGATAGTAACCAGGGTTTTTTCACCCCTATAAGTGGGTTATATAAACCTACATATAACCAGTTACTAAGTATCCTGAACCTCTAAGTATCTACAAGCCGTTTATTTATGCCATTTGGAAAGGGGAAGGTTGCCCCATCCTTAAGGGGACCAAAAAAAAACTCATCATGTTTATTTTCACCACGTATCCGAGTCCTGGCATGATCCTCCAAGTACGCCGGGGAGCGATTTTTGGAAATCCAGGTGGATAAACTGGACTTCTCACTGGGTTTTTTGAGAAACAAGAAACAGAAGAAATCCATTTTCAGACATAACTTGTATTGTAATTTTGAAGGGTGTGTTTGGAATGAGAGTGGTCAACAGAATCATTTAAATGATGAACAAAAACCATGGGTTTTTTTTCATCTACTTTCGTTCACATCAATTTTGGAGCGACTTTTGGGCCATGGGCCCTGGCTTTTTTCATGGGAGGTTTGCCGCCAAAATTGTGGACGAAATACTTCATGGCAAGGGGGATACCATTTTTTTTCCATGACCTCTGGTTATGACGGACGTTTTTTGTTTTTGGGGGTTGTGGGAAATTCGGCCAAGGAAGGAGGAAAACGTGGCCGAGGCCATGTGTCCCAAAAAGTTGCCCTTTTTATGGTCTAGTCAGTTGCTGATTTTTTGCATGGAAGAAAACCTCTGAATCCCCTAGAATCCTGGTTGGTTTTCAGAAGGGCTTTCCATAAGTAGGGGCCATGAGGATCATCATCATCATCATCGTCGTCGTCGTCGTCGTCGTCATCATCATCATCATCATCATCACCATCATCATCATCATCATCATCATCATCATCATCATCATCATCATCATCTTCATCTTCATCTTCATCTTCATCTTCATCATCATCATCATCATCATCATCATCATCATCATCATCATCATCATCATCATCATCTTCATCTTCATCTTCATCTTCATCTTCATCATCATCATCATTATCATCATCATCATCATCATCATCATCATCATCATCATCATCATCATCATCATCCTCATCATCAACCCAACTTACTAACTAGTTCCTAACTACCATGAGCCACCAAGTAGTTTGAGGGAGGATGTTTTTCGCCACAGTTTTCCCTTGCATCCTGAGGTTTGCTAGGTCGTCTTCTGCACAGTTGCCAGGCAAGTTGCAGTGTTGGGATTGGGTTTTGTTGGGTGCCTGGGGTGATCTACAAACACACAACCCAAATAAAAGGGCCTAAAAGGACTGGATTCATACAAATCTTGGGCAAGAGATCAAAAAAGAACAACACAAAGGTCTTAATTACAATCTCACATATTGGTACTTTTCGATGTAGTTAAACGTATAGTACTTGTACCTGTAGGTAGGATACTAATTGTCCCACCGAAAGAGGTAACATTAGGAACCTTCAAACATTTCCTTTTTGGCAGAGTTCCATTTTCAGGGACTCAAAATGTCAATTGGACCCGGGGGGAATAAGAATTCGGGGAAGGTTTCAATTACGGTAACCTCGAACTTATCTATTGAAACTGATCTATTGCTTGTTTAGCAAGGTAAATCACGAGCATTTTTTTCCAATCATCTCTCAAAGCAAAATCTAGCCTAAGGCTCCAGACCCCTCCAAAAAGAGTAGGAGGAACATGGTCGATTGAGTCGAAAAAAATCCCATCCCCAGGTCATAGGATTATGAATTCCCCAACTAATTCTGACATGGAAAGCGGCTTGACAGAGAATCGTTGGCCGTTTGGTCCCCAAACAATAGGTCCTACGGGGTGTTTGTAGGTGATTTGACCTACACTGCCGAAGTTTAACAGCAAGTTTACCCCTGAAAAATGATGGGACTGGGTCCGACGAACCTTTCGCTTCCTTTTGGGATGATGGTAATTTCAAGGGCAAACACTTGAAGTTCCAAGGAGTATGACAATTTTTGTCCTTTTTTTGGGGGCTTTACCAATGTCTTTCTGGATTTTGTTTTGATTTTCACCCAATCTGGAGGAAGGTGAAACTTTTTTTACTGCAGTTGTTACTGTTATCTGTTGCTGTGACAGTTGAAGCATCTTTGGTTGGAGCGATGTGTCTTTCGAAAAAAATGGGGGATGTCACGAAAATCACTTCGGTCGACTCGAGAAATTCAACTTGAATCCAGGTGTGCAATTTGATGGATGAAGCTCATGTGTTGGAGCGGGCGTTCCTGCACCTTCGAGAAAAAGGGAAGGAGGCGGTGCAGGAATTCCATACACACTATGCACCGTTAGGAAATTATCAGGAGGCAGCGGGTCTTGCATTCTACATCCGGAATCCGTTGGACGCTGCAATCCCGAAAAGCATCATGAAACGCGGCAAGCATTGCGAAGCGCCGATTTGGTATGGTCTAAATGTGGCCGCAAGGTGTGGAGGTCAAAATATATGATGGAAGTCAAGCCGACCATCAACGCCGAACGGTCGTTGACGAAAAAACTCTTAGGAAAAAACAATGCCGTACTTCCACAAGATGGGGGCCCCGAAGCCTACTATTTCCGTAGATTTATCCCTAGTTATATACCCATTTACAAGGCCCATGGGTTTTGCATAGGGTGGCCCCTTCTTCCAGGGTCGCTGGCGAGTTGGTTTTACGGCAAAACCATGGTAGCCTTGGAAAACTTGAGCCCCTGAAATACATGCGACCATTTTTGGGATCTAATGTTTTCAATTTCTGGGATATACAAGTGTGATGAAATGGTAAAACTGAGATAAGAAGAAGATGAGCCCTAAACCAGGTCTTGAGGGTGTCTGGTAAAGATTCAAAAGGTTATTGGTGAAGGTATATAACTTCCAAAGGGTAAATTTGTTTTTTTTAAACAAGGTTTTTTAAGGGTTATAGTTATATACTTGGACATGTTGTTTTCAGGGGTGCTTGAAAGGGTACAGTATTTTGGGGTGCACCTTGCAACAGGTGCCTCAAGGGGATTCCAGTAGCAGTCCACCACCAGGATTGTTACAATTTTTAGGTTGGGGGATCCCAACCCAAAACGATCAAGAAGCCCAGTGTTACACTGCACGAGCCAAGGCAATCACTGATCAACTGTGGCATATCTCTCATTGTGATGCCACGCACCGCGTGAGCCCACTCAGGCCTGATGGCCCAGAGCCGCCACTTCGGTGCCGCCGATTAGCATATGGGTATGCCCTGGATGGTTCTGAATGTCCGAGCTACCTTGTCTGGCCTCGAAGGGATGGACATTCATATGTTCTATTAGACACCTCCACAGACGACACGCTTCGTCTGAATCAAGAGTTCTTTCGCCCTTGGGTATGGAGCCTGTTAGTTGGAGAGCGCGAGGCAACTTGACCAACCCAGGACTTGGTGAAACTGAGTGAGACACAGAACAAAGCATGCAGCGAGTCGACACTCAGAATCCTCTCACATGTTCTTCTCCAGCAAGTAGCGAGGCCCAGCCAGACCACTGTAAAGAAAGATGTCCAAAAGGTGAGAAGCCAGAGACACAGTCAGTGGCCCCCATTGAGTAAGCTTCGCGAAAATCATCTCCAGTGCATGCAATGTCCACCCAAAAGCTTGGAAGGAGGGAGCAGCACCTTGGAGGAAAGTGCAGTTCCATCTGCAGTTTTTTTTTCGCAGCGCGACGCTGAAAAAGGTCATCCCCGAGTAGGATGCTTGTGAGCAGGTTCGTTTTCTTCACACCACATTGCTGGAACTGGGGAGGTCCGTTTCGTCGATCTTCAAAGGAGGGAAGAGTTGTAGAGAGCATCATCAAGGATGAGGAAGAAAAGTAGGAACCCACCTAGGACTTCGTGAGAAGGCCAAATGTGGAATTGTATAGGTCTACCTGAAGGGTTTTTACTTCAGGTTGTAGTGAGCTAAAGGATACCTACCAAGTCATTTTTTAAAATACTTTTCTAGTTGGTGGTTTCAAACATTTTTTATTTTCACACCTACTTGGGGAAGATTTCCAATTTGACTAATATTTTTCAAAGGGGTTGAAACCACCAACTAGATACCTACCAAGTCATTTGTTTAAAACACTTTTCGGTAGCCCTTTTTGGAGGCCACGTTCGACCGACACTGCAGTGCGCATGAGGACTGGATGCCATGGCAGGATGGTTGGTGATGTTTGTGTTGGCGAGTTACTCTATACACTTCAACATGACATAGTTCGAATCTCAAAAGGCAAATGAAAGCCACATGAAGCACAGCTTTGAAACAAACTCAGCGTGTTTTGAAACAGAGGTGGAAACAACTGATGTTATGGCAACGTGACAGACATGACCTCTTCTCAAACACGTCTTTTAGGAAGCCGGATCAAAGGATTTTTTTTCACCTTGACTCCCGCTGGTGAAGAAAGATAGTTAGCGATAACAAGCTGAAAGCTTCCACTTTTGTGGAAGTTATGCGTGACACAGCTGCCCTTGAGTTGGCAATTTTGAACAACTACATCAGGAAAGAAAACCCAGCGATGTTCTTGGAGCCTGCCCCATTTCAGACGTTTCGTCCCAGCAATGTGTTGCGGGACAAACTTCTGCAACAATTGTTGGGCATCGACATCAGCAATGTGTCCTGTCGTCGATTGAAGTACTGTGGTGAGTTGGAGAGTGACAACCGTATTGTTTACGGTCCTGCTTCATTTACTGAACTTGTTGGAGATACACAACCTGGAGTACCAATTGATCTTGCAACGACAACGGTTCCAAGTTGGAAAGTTGTTGAGCTGGGCAAGCCAACAATAGTAAACAATAACAAGTTTTACTGTAATAATCCCCTTATAAGGCCCTAGTTTCTGGGGGGGGCTTTGGGGGGGTCCCATGAAAAGGGTCTGTTTTTTCAGGCCTTTTGTTGTCACGGTATCCAGTGAAAAAGCCGCTACGCCGTTTGAAATGTCACCAACCTGATCGCATAGCCTAAAATCAGAGGAGTCTCGATCAGTGGGGTTGCCAAAACCTAAACATGATTCTTATTTTTCACTTAACCCTGGAAGTCAAAGACCATTAAAACGATAGTCGCCTGGAATTGTTGATTATCAATAATGGTCTTTTCCGAAAGACCATTAATTTAATGGTCTTTGGACCCCCAGGTTTGACTATGTCATTTTAGACATCATTTTTGTGTTTTAAAACTGACAGAAAGTGAAACACATGATAACAAAAGATTTTCACCACGGTCCCATGGACATCACTTACGACAAGCACACAGTTTTTCATCAGAACCACAGCTTATGAGTCCATGATCATTTCCAACTTTTACTCACCTTTTCCTGCACTTCTGAGCATTTCTTGAGCAAAAATTGAACCAGATTTGGACTGCTTCTTTCAGCTCGACACGGCACTTTTTTTGAAATCGCTTTTGCTTTTGAGCTATCTGGAATTGGGACCCCAAAATCCCACTAATCTAGACTCTGGAGCCCCACAAAAATCTGAGGTATATGTAGCAAGGGTTTTAGTACAAACGGGAAAAAAACGGGTGCCTTTTGAAGGATTGGAAACGTCACACATTTCCATCCAGGATTTGACTTCCAAAAATCGTTTTTGTTTGGCCAAATTCTTACCAGGAACTGTCAAATGGGAATTTTTTCGAAGGGCCGGAAAACCCCACCAATGCAACCTTTCTTTTTTCAGGAAATTTTTTAAATGCCTGAATCAGGCAGAAAAGATGGGATAACGGTGGTGAATCCCTCAAGAAGGTCGCTTATTTCTCGTGCGTAAGGGTGGCATTCGGGGGGTTGGTACCCTTCGATTTTGACGATTTGAGTCGGATCTACGACTCTTTGGAGACGCATTTAGAAGGAATGGAAGCCTTGTGTGATGCCACAGGTCATAAAAACCTTAAGGGTGCTTTGAGAAATTTGACGATCTAAATTTGGATGTAGGATGTATAAAAGTGGGTGGTAAATAGGTGGGGTTCGATTTCTTCCATTGAATGGTATGAAGATTCTCTATTTCAACGTTTTCGAAGTTGTTGCAGTATTCAAATCTTGTGGGGAAGTGTGGATACTTCGTACTAAACCACCTGGCATCCCAAACAACCAGATTTTAAATTGATGTCTTGGCGATTTCCAACCATTTCCTATATAAAAATTGGAAGCATCCAAGTGAATCAACGATTTATAAACAGATGTGTTTCAGGTTCCCAGGATGACCTGTTTGGAGGGTTTGAAAGAAACGCTGGGTAGGATGGGTCCTTTTGCTGTCCCGGGACCCAAAAAAAATGACTGGAAGGTAGGGGGAAGGTCTTAGTTCGGTGAAATTTGATACTATACTTGGTGGCTCAAATGGTAGTTAGTAACTAGTTAGTAAGTTGGGTGATTTCACCCTATTTAGGGGACTTATCAACCAACTTACAGGGGTCAATTATAGTTATAACCCAACTTATAACTAGTTACTAACTACCGTGAGCCACCAAGTAGGTGATATATAATCACCCAATTGGCAGTATATACCACTTATATACAACTTATAGTCCTTGCCTTCTGGGGGGTTATTGCTACCTACCACCTTTTACGGGAACCAGAAACAACCATTGATATATTGATGGGCTTTTTGGAATTTCGCTTCACTACGGTTGATATTTTACAAAAACAAAACCATTCGACTTGATGACCCGACGCTAAAAAAAAAAACCCTTCATCCTTGAAAGGTTCGGTTAGTTATCTAACTGGTGGTTTCAAATAGTCTGTATTTTCACCCCTACCTGGGGAAATGATCCCATTTGACTAATATTTTTCAGATGGGTTGAAACCACCAACTAGTTATACGGTTCTACTCTACAAGGTGGGCCCCAACCAGTTATACATGGACTCATAACCCCCTTTTTTTTCAGAAGGGTTATAACCCCAAAAAAGTAGGGCTATAATTAACCCCAGGTTACCCAATCATTTTGGGCCATCTTATAAGGGTTATTTGACTCTATTTATATATAAAAATCGTGGGGGACCCACCTTCAAGGGCTCCCGGAGTTCTCTTTACCACCAGTAGACTCAGGATGAGTGCATCACATAAACCTTTGGTTGGGTTTTTGGGGTTTATCCTTTCCATTTCTATAGGGATAATAAACCATGATACGGATTCCGGAAACTGAACCAACCAATATTTCATCTATAGGAGGTGATTTCAAAAATTTGCTATTTTCACCCCAACCCGGGGAAATGATCCAATGTGACGAGCATATTTTTCAAATGGGTTGGTTCAACCACCAACTAGTTCATGCTTTCATGGTATGTATCGTGAGGGTTTTGATCACTGCTCCAGTTGATTTTGCTATTTTGTTTGTGAACTTGGGTGCATCGCTGATGAGGTTCACGTTTGATCATCTTGAATTTGTTTAAGGTGATTTTTTAGTTTCTACCATGGAAAATCACCATTAATAACCACCATCAATAACCACCATTTGGAAGAATATTATATGGATATATGATTTTTATATATACATATAATATAATTATAATAATTGTATACTGTTTCAAAGCATCGTTCACAAGCAAATCCAAGCCATCCATATCACTCGCTTTGAAGCGACAGCGACAGCGATGCAGCGATGACCCTAAAGACTCTCAAGAAACACGGCAGTTTTGTGAGGAATCTGAAGAAAAGACGGTGCAAAAGTTTTTGGGTGGTCAACAATAAACCCCCGAAGTTATGTGGTGTGCACACCCGTGCATGTTTCTTAGAGGAGCGCCCGTGCTTTAAATCCGAAAGCGACGCGATCCGCTTCGCAGCTCAACACCGCATTGTACGCGTTGTCCCCACCCCCTCGCGCCCTTTGGGACCCCAGCAAGCTTTTGATGGTCAGGACGTGGCTGATAGAACGGACAGAGGTGAGGATGTGAAGATCGGGTCATTGACCCAGTTCAAAAACCTAGCGCTCTTAACCATTTTGGAGCCCGCCCTCTTCAAGCATGTCCTAGCAGAAGAGAGGGCAACAATAAAAATAGAGAAAACGCGAACGGCAGATCTAGAGATCTTGATGGTGGAAAGTGGGCTAGAAGATGATAGGAAGGAGGCGAGGAATTTATTTGTCAAGAAGTGGAAGCCGGAGATGGTGGCCGCACCTCCGTGTCCATGTGAGTTGATAGAGACTAGAATGACCTGCATGGTCATAGGATGTCATAGGTATATCAATTTTGCGCAGGTCCCCATGGATATGAAAAACCCGAGTGCGTTGCGTATTTGAAAGCAATTGCGTTGAGCGTTGGCCGTGCGATTAGGCCCCGATCCGATGAGCGATGCAGAAAGCCCTGGCCATATGGACATGCGGGATCGGGGTATACTTTCCATTTGTTTCGTGACTCACAACCGCCCGACAATATAGTGCTTTTGATGTGTAGGCCCGGAAATTGAGCGACCGAGCGCGAAAGCATGTGAGCGACAGCCAGATGGTGTGTTTTCTTTGCATCCTACAGCGTGAATTTGTGTGCCATTGTTTGTGCAGGGAGCAGCAGCCAGCTATTGAAGAGATTGGCAATGGGATTCCAAGCAAAGTGATCCCCACGTAGTAGTAGTAGTAGTAGTAGTAGTAGTAGTAGTAGTAGTAGTAGTGGTAGTAGTGGTATTAGTGGTAGTACTGGTAGTAGTGGAGTAGTACTGGTAATAGTTCTGGTAGTAGTTCTGGTAGTAGTAGTGGTAGTAGTAGTGGTAGTAGTACTGGTAGTAGTAGTGGTAGTAGTACTGGTAGTAGTAGTGGTAGTAGTAGTAGTAGTAGTAGTAGTAGTAGTAGTAGTAGTAGTAGTGGTAGTAGTAGTAGTAGTAGTAATAATAAAAATGATATTAGTAGTAGTAGCAGCAACAGGATTAGGAGCAAGCAAAATGACATTAAAGGTTGCTTTTGTCCTGAGATGTTGGCGATTCTTGAGATATAAATATGTCAGACTCATCTGGGACCTGGGTCCCGATGAGTGACTTAGCATTTCAGCCCCTGCAGGTCCTGTTTTTGTCGCCCACTGAGCAGACTAAGGAGGTTTGCGTTGCCTTGGGCTTCTGGGACTTGAAATGGGTAGAGCTGTATGGGTGAACCGGGTCAACATGTTGAGATGGCACTAACTTCTTCCAATTTCACCATGATTACTGACTTGCGAGATGCGTGTGCCGCTGGCTGCGTGTTACGCTTGCTTTTGTTGTTGGTGACATACTAGCCATCGTCGTGCATTGCCTTGATTTCTTGATTTTGCCTTTTGTCTTGTTGTAGCTAGCCATGGGGCTGAAGCTTTCGACAATGTGGTCCTCAGAGCCGGTGCCCACATACTTGGTTTTGTGTATCGTGTACCTTTGGTGCATGTACACTTGGATGCAAGAACATGCAGATTCGCTGGACCAGTGGTTCACAGATGCCTGCAATCTTCAAACACAGGACAAACGGGGTTAAGGTCTCGAGTGTGAAGTTTGCTTTTGTGTTGATTTCCGTCATCGTGAATATGCATTGCAGTTTTGTTCAGCATAAATCTAGTGTAGGCATACTGCCACCCGTCTGTCAGGACGGGGGACGCGTGGATTGGCGAATAGGAAGCTTTGGTGTTGCGGCATGAGGTCGCTGGGTTTGGGATACCACCAAGGACTGGTTCTCAAGGACCAAACTGGTGGAACAACTGGATGCGTGCTTAGTCGGAGTACAAAGGTTGTTTCCATCAAAAGATTGGAAAGCCATAAGGACCATGGATCAGTGGGAAGAGATTCAAGAGGAGCTGTAGAAATCCTTCAAGCCTGAGCCGAATGTACCATAGTAGCTCAACAAGGCCTGCGCAATGTACCATAGAAGCACAATCAGAGCTGCAGAATTTACGATTTAGAAGCACAACAAAACAGCAGAATCGGAGTTTTAGAGACGAAAACAAATCCGCTATGATTCTTTTACCTTCATTTATGTCCGTGAAGCCGTGCAGTGCTTTAAACAACGCTTTGCCGCTTTCGTGTAAGTTCACTTCAAGACTAAGTCACACTTTCAAAGCGATGTTCTGTAAACCTGCTGGGACAGTTTTGCGAGTACACCTGTGCAATCTCTGCAAATCCGCCAGGTTGACAAGAGTTCAATGCTAGATGCTTGGCATCATTTTCACTGCATGGGCGAATGTTTTTGTTTACTTTAGTTGCATCACTCTGCACGGTTTGAGAACCCACCCTCTCTGCAGACATGTGATGCAAACGTCGTGGCATGTGCAAAGTGGAGCCATGTTCGCAACATGCATGATGAAATGAATGCTTTTGTTTGGTGGTCTTGCACGCGAAAAGAAAGGTTGCACAATGTGGTTGCTACTGTTTTCTACTCTTAGTGGAGTAAGCCCATCTGCAATCCTATGTCACTTTTCCTCGCTAAACCCTACATATAAGTCTGCCCGGGTAGTAGTACTGGTAGTAGTAGCACTGGTAGTAGCACTGGTATAGTACTGGTAGTAGTACTACCTCGTGCTGTGAGGGTGGACCTTGTGCTTTGAGGGTGGACTTTGAGGGTGAACCTTGTGCTTTGCTGATGCCGCTGTGCGCATTGAACAATTTTTTTGCCTGGAAAGGGTCGGATCAATGAAGAGTGAAAGCATTGAAACCTTGTGCGCAAACAAAAACCCTTGCATGCTGATGTCGCTGAGCAAATCGTTGCGCCATTTTTTGCTTCGAAAGGGTCAGATCAATGAAGAGTGAAAGCATTGAAACTTTGTGCGCAAAAAAATTTCTTGAATGTTGATTAAAGCGTTGCACCATTTTTCGCCTGGAAAAGGTCAGATCAATGAAAAGTGAAAGCTTTTGGGATTACGACGACGAGGCCAATAATCCCTAAAGTTCCAGACCCCTCTCTAGGATTGAGGGTTCCACCCATCCTTAGAAAGAGAATGGATCGGGGTCGGGTAATCCCTTTCGTGGGACATTCTTAGCCCTGTTGTGAGGCAAGACATCACCTTTGAGTGAGCGCGAGTCAAAGGTGCAACGGGAACAAGCAGCTTTTCAAGGTGGTTTTAACCAGTGAAAAACCACACCTCTGGGCAAATTATAACGACCAAACCGCCGAGAGAATTCCCCCAAAATGTGGTGATTGCAAGGGAGTATCCCGAAAATGCCCCTAATTCAGGTTTAGGAATTATAGTCATTTGCCCAGACAAGTTGTTGTCTCCAAATGAGGCGCCCTCTCCCAAATCCAGAACGGCTGTAGAAGGTTTAACCTACAAAACAAAAGAAATGCCAATTTTTTGTGGGGGGTTTTCAGTCTTTAGAACGTCCAAAAAACCCCGGGCGTTTCCCTCATGTTCATCAGGAAGTTAGGGTCAATACTTATTGGACTCTAGTTGCTTACTATTCAGAGCTGTCTGATATGTTTCAAATGACCCATTTATTTGGGCACATTTCATCACCAAGTGACCTCAAATGGGAATTAGCTATTTTCGACCTGAAACCCAGTCACCCCCCTTTATCGCCCACTCAGACACTCCAGGATGCAGCACAGACGACGGCGCGACTCTTGGGGGAACTTTTCTTGGAAGAGTTGGTTTCGCCACGGATCCTGGCGCAGGCGGAGTGGTAGAACGTGGGAGTCAGGGAGAAGATTTTTTTTCGGGATGCTTGGTTGTTTGTGAAGTGTGAAGTGAGAGGTATACTTGGTGGATCTACCCCCTCCCACCCAGGATGCTGGCTCGTCACCACCGGAATACCTAAGGACATTTTTAGTACGCAAATCCCGAACTAAACCTTTACCCTCTTCGGAACTAACATATCCCTCCCAAAAGGCACTTTTGAGTTGATCATTTTCCTTTTCTAAAGGTGGGAATATGGAATCGTTCCCTGGATCCTGGCTCACCGAAACTGATAATGGGAACATGGAACCTACTATGCGTTTTGGTGATTGGGTCCACCTCAACCGCTGATCATCTGAGAACACAAGATGGGGCCCCCTAACTACTAGAAGCGGATTTATCCCTAGTTGCCCTAGTTATACCCATTTACAACCATGGTTTTTCATCGGGTTTGCTGGGGTTATAACTGCCTTATAACTAGGGGGGCCCCTTCTTGTATGACTGGATTCCTAGGGTTTGTTACCGGAGACCTAAGCTGCGGACCTCCCTTTCCGTGGCTGGCGCCAACCAGGTCTTTATAGAGCTCTTACGGTCGGTTCCGCCGGGGGGCCTCAGTCGTATTGGAGGTACCCCAGAATGGTGACATGGCGGATGCTGGAAAAATCCACCATTTTCAGTAGGGAATACATCGACTCAATCCAGGTCCATTTTCCAGCCAGCCATGCTAGTTTACCAGAGGGTAGCCCATAGCCCATCCATGGGGACGATTTGGTAGATTTAGCTACATGAATTTCGTTGGCTTATGGATTTTATGGTATTCATGTAGCTAAATGTATGGTCTGTCCCATGGATGGGCTTTGGGTTAGGAAGTAGATTCGTGGCCGTTTTTCAACGGGATGTCTGGGGATGTCTTGTTTGAAAAATCCTCATGGAATACAATCCGGTAAACTAAAATAGCAATGGAAAATGGACCCTTCGAAGATGTACTTCCTATTGAAATGGTGATATTCCATTGCAATGTTAGTTTACCAGAGGGTAAATGCCGTGATTTTTTTTGCTAGAATTCTGTTTGTGCATATTGTTGTTTTGAAGGTTCGGGAGTTGGAAGATCCTTGGTAGGTTATCCCATTATTTCCAAAGGTTTTTTTATACATGTCAGGTGGGGTTTTCGAGATCGCCGGAATTCTTCAACAGTACCTATCCCACAGGATCCATGTATGGTATATTTACATATATTTACCTACATTTAGTTGATTTTTATGGTAAATGGAGGTAAATATACCAGTCCCATGGATGCTATGGGTATAGTTACTAAGTATCAAACACACTTTTACGGGACGGATCGAACCTACTTAAAGGGATCAACAAAAACCTACAGATCGTTCCAGATCGCTACTACAGCAGCACATCCCAGTTTCCGGCAACTCCGGGGAAATCGGTGATGCAACTTGTCGATCAACTCCCCGTGTTTCCATATAAGAGGGGATAAACTCACCAACCCAATTCCGTAGGGTTTGTATACCCAATATAAATAAAGATTCCCCTCATTGAAGTTGGGATGAGTTTAAAACTCCCCAATGTAAGGAGTTGATCGACCCTGGCACAGCATCGACCCTGTACACAGCTGAAGTTGTCTCGAGAGTTGTCAGATTTTTATGGTGATGTGAGGGGAATGTAAGTGAATTTTCCCCAACTCCCAAAAACTGTCCTGGATTTGTGTGTTTTCTGGTGATTTTTTTGGTTCCGGATTGTACCAAATCACCCATGAAAAAAACCCACTATTTGGGGGGAAAGATTTGTTGTTGGAACTTTTTAACCAAGCATCGTTCAGAAACAAACAAATCCAAGCATCGAACAGTTTTAGTTCATTTCCAAGTACCCCCCCCAAAAAAAACCAACGAATATCCCCTGAAAAAATGATGGTAGGTTCAGATGATCCTTTCCTATTGAAATGTCGTCCCTTGTCTTGGGGAGGACGAATTCGTTGGTTTTCTGGGGTGTAACTTCTCAGCAAAAAAAATGCCTGGTTCCTGCCCACAACTGTTGATGTTCTCCGATGCCCCTTGGCAGCGATTTCAAGGTCACGCACGGACGAGAGAACAGAGGCGGGGCCAGCGGGCGGAGCGTGTCCAGTGTGTTTTTTTGTTTGGGGGTATATATATAGATACCCACAGGATCCATGGGATACGGTATGATTTACCAATGTTTGGTGATTTTTTACGGATTCTACCATGGTAAATCACAATGAAACCAGCATTAGGGGGAATATTTACCTACATGGATGCTTGATTTTTATGGTATTCATGTCGGTAAATATACGAATCGTCCCATGGATGGTATGGGATATAATTAGTGCCAGTAACGGAAGCATCGGTGGATGGGTACGTCGACAGAAACATACAAAAACCAGGATTCTTGGATGGGGGCCATGGAAAGGGTTGTTGCTGGAACTATAATATCTCTTTTGCCCCCTCCAAAAAGAGTGCGATCCCCAAGAAAACATTTTACTCTAGAGTACAAAATTTCCAATTTTCTCCACCCCAAAAAATCCATCAGCCAGACTGGTCCTGTTGAACATTTTGTTAGGATCAATGGTCTTTTGGTAAACATTTTTACCGACTACTTGGTGGCTCATGGTAGTTAGGAAATAGTTAGTAAGCTGGGTGATTTCACCCATTTTAGGGGACGGATTTCAACCAACTTACAGGGGTTAATTATAGTTATGACCCAACTTACTAACCACTTACTAACTACCGTGAGCCACCAAGTATTTCCCGCCAATTAATCCACCCCACAACATGGTGGTGAATAGGATCAGGTAATCCCTCCCTTGAAATGCCTTTAATATTTTCGCAGGGATCATTTTTGGGGTTTTATAGCGGACTATACTCCCCAATTACATAGGGATTGTAATAAGCCATGAAATTTCAGGATCCCGTCATCAACCAAGCAGTATTTCATGGTTCATGTCACTTATGTGGGTTTTGATCACTGCTCAAATTCAGGTTTACACCCCTTTGAAAAGTAACATGACATTGGAAAATCACCATTTTTGAATAGGAGATACATATAGATACATTTTCAACTGATGGATTTTCCAGCAATCGTCATGTGATCGGCCAGATTTAGGTATTTTGGTTTCAAAATCACTCCAGGGATTGACCGGATGGAGGATCAAGCCCCCCGTTAAGAAGAAACCATGGAGTGAGTGAGGGAGTTCGGCCATTTGCAAGGGACAACCCACAAGCCTACTTGGAGGATCATCCCAGGATACTCGTAGTAACCCCCATTTATAAGCTATTTAGCCCATTTGGAAAGGGAATAACCCCGGTTGGGGGACTTACGAACTATGGCTATTAACCACTTACTAAATGGGATGATCCTCCAAGTACTCCTTAGGGGTCCCACAAGTCCTAACTAACCGTGGGTTTTTTTGCCACGGTATCCTATGTTCCTGGGATGCTCCTCCACTCAGTGGATAGGTGGATATGTACCACCAACGTGGGCCCCCTATGGGAAATCCCTACATAGGCCCGGGATTAATACGTGGGTATTTATGGGTGAACAAAAATTCCTTAAGAATCCCTAGAGAACCCAATGGTCCCTAGCAGGACCTTCGAAATGCATGAGTCAATGCTTGGATTCCATGTTTGTCTAAGGTGATTTTTACGGATTCGACCATGGTAAAGCACCATGAAACCGGCATCAGGGGAATATTTACCTACATGCATGCTTGATTTTTATGGTGATTCATGTCGGTAAATATACAATCGTCCCATGGATGGTATGGGATATGGGTTTGCATCCTCCAAACATCCAGGAGAAGTGTAAATGCAGGAGGGTAGACTCTCCAAAATTTTGTTTCAGGTGACACCATCCTCCCTGGAATTTCGCATAGCCCAAATGAACCGAAATTGAATGGAGATACATGTTCCAAACCATGATTTTTGGATATCTATCCCATACGTTCCTGGCACTGGAATATCTACCTACATGAAAACCCACAAATTCTCCGCCATAAATGTAGGTATATAGATCTTGCAGCTCCCATGAAAAACAGCATCTGGGTATGTTAAATTTCGTGAAGTTGTAACTCACCCCAGATTTTTCCCATCAAGACATGTTTCGAAACATTGGGCCTTGAAGGTGGCTTTCTTTGTACCGGAGTCGGGGGGCACACCCAGATGACGTCGAGTGGTTGATGGGTTCGGAGGGGAGATAGGGAAATTAGAGATTCCATTATGGCCTGCCTTGGAGGATCATGGCAGTTAGGATAATAATGCCTTCCATTCATGGCCTTTTTATGGCTTGTAAATGGGGGGTGATCCTAACCTGGGTGGTGGTTTTGAATATGTTTAGTTTTCACCTATACCTAGGGAAATGATGCAATTTGACTAATATTTTTCAAATGGGTTGAAACCACCAACTAGAAACTATTTACCAGTCCTGGGATGATCATAAAGAAGTGACCTGTGCTCATCACGAAAATCCCATTTTCCCTAGCAAACAAATGGCCCTAGCAATGGAAGGTCCATAGGTATAGTTTGGGAGTTGCCAATACCCCGGTTCACAGTGGGGTACCCTCCCTAAAACTAACAGTTCGCCCCTAAAAATAAGTCGTTTTTTAATAGGAAACACATTATTTCAAACCATCCATTTTCAGGTGCTATGTTATTTTCATGGAGGGTAAATGATATGAAGGCAACCCGTTTTAAAACCTTCATGACATCCACTGTGAAACAATGTTTAGGCAGGGCCCAATGGATTCTATTGCAATATGGCTGTTTTTTTTTGAAAACCAGGGTTTGGTTTCCAACAAAACCCAGAAGTATATAACTTTAGATGGAGACTTGTTCGAACCCTCAGTTTTTTCGAACTCTAAATGATGGTAAATCGTGATGATTACTAGTCTTTTGTTATTTAAGATGATTTTTTTACGGGATTCGATCCCATGGGATTCATCACCATTGTTCACCAGCATTTGGGAGACTACTACAACCATCGGCAAAGAAGCAACTCTGAGGAATTTTATCAAAGATATCTACCTAAAATGGAGGAATCCAAGCTGTACTTAAGAGGTCCAGCATACTGGATGTAACTGCTTATATGTAGGGAATTATAACCCTAGGATTTGGGGACATTTTTGACCCACTTATAGGGGTTTTCAAAAACCCTGGTTACAACCTCCACATATCCTAAGTATCCTGAACCTCTAAGTACAGATCCCGGATTATGTAAGGTGTCCACTTTGTGAGTTTTTCGACAGTCGAGGTGCCCCGTAAATTCGCTGAAACATTTTTTTTCCCACCCAGGATCTCCATCTCGCAGCATCGTGTAGGTAAATAGCATGGGATTGGTATATTTCCCTTACATGAATACCATGAAAATCAGCCGCATCCGTGTAGGTAAACAACATATTCCCCTCATGCTGGTTTAATGGTGATTTACCATTTGAATTTTATGGTATTCATGTAGGTGACTATACAATCGTCCCATGGATGGTATGGGTTATTGTAGAGCATGTAGTTATGAGATGAGGGACCCTGTAGCTTGATATTTATCAACGTAGGATCGAAATTGTAGTGATTTTTTCCCCAGATTTTTTCCCCAAAACGTAAGGAATATCCACTGAAAAGGGACTGTTTTAAAAGGAAATTCCATCTTCCAACCATCAATTTTCAGGGGACATGTTAGTTTTTTTGGGGGGGAATATACCCAGGAAGTCCAAGCTAGTGGGGAATCTTTTACATAGATCATCCTCAAGACCTTTACCATAGAAATCAACCATTCATGTAGCTAAATATACCAGTCCCATGGATGGTATGGGAGACAATTACAAGGTGGTGGTTTCAAATATGTTTTGTTTTTACCCCGAACCTTTGGGAAGATTCCCATGTTGCGTAAGTCAGGTGAGGGTTGTTAGATTTTATGTCAGTCCATCTCTTGCTCGCTGCCTCCTAGTCAACTTGATATTAACTTTCCCTAAGAATCCAGAGTCCTCCCGATTCGAGTAGGTTTGATGGTCCCAATGCCATCCCCACAATAGGATTGTAGGGTTAATCCCTTTCTTAGGCCATACAAACGGATCCTTAGGGTTTCAGAAGTGTGCCCATAATTTTGGGGTGCTGGAACTTGATAAATTTGAGGCACTGTGATTGCATGGTTTGGGTTGGTAGTGATACAATGAACCCCCTGTTCATCCAAATATTTCCTTATCATTAAAGATATCTCAGTAAAGTGTTTCTTGATACCGGTTATATATATTCATTCATGACCAAAAACACTAGGGTGGGTTTCATCCATAATATACCTACATGTACCCCCGAAACTATTCAAATACAGGTAAATGATACCATACATTCAGTACACCTGGGATATTGCATGACCCTTGTGCAACGAACACTACCTGGCCAAATTATATCAACAGCCAAGGTCATCCATCCAGGTAGTTGGCAGTAAGGGAATACCATCCAAAATCAGCTGATCTTTGAGGTTCCAACGTGTAAAAGGGTGGGCTTGGTAGCATATGCCATCACATTGGGCAGGGAAAAAAAACACACTTATATACCATATTGCCTTCGTTTGGGGGTTAGAGAACCTCTACCACCTGTTACCAGAACCAGAATACTCCTACGACAAAATGCCTTATTTCGGGTCTAGAAATTACACCCCTGAACTGAACATGCTAGAAAAGGGAATTCCGAACTTGGAAACCATCATTTTCGGGTTCCATGTTAAACTTCAGGGGTGTAACTTTCCGTAAGCCTCTCTGAGGTTGTTTCAACACACCTTACTGAGACACACCCCAAGCAACCTTTGCCAACAGGGTATATATAATAAAGAGATTCCTTTCATAGCTTGGCGTTGCCACGGGATTACAAAAAACTGTTTTTTTTGTTTTTTTTGTTTTTTGTAATTTCCCAGACCTTTGCACATCGTTGACGCTCAGAGGTTCTCCATCGAATGCGCTTGCGAAGTCTTGGGCGTGTTCCTCAAGGCATCGATGATGATGGGACGATCCTTTAAAGAGAGATGTGGGTTGGATTTAAGGCTTAGATACATATGGGGGTGAACCCTAAATGGTGGGGAAATCCCCAACAACCAGGGGGGTTTTCCTACTAAAAATGATCATGACTTGGGGTGTGAAAGGGGGGGAAACCCACCATTTAAGGAAACACCCATATGATGAAATACCTGCAATTGATTTCGGAGCCAGGAAAACCAAGACTAATGGGAGTTGCGCCATCTACTTTCCAAGGTGCTACAGGTGTCATAAAGTACCAACCTTAAAAAGGTGAATGCCGGACATCTCGTCAACAAAACCCATCTGTGGGAATCGCGTGTCAAGGGGAATGGAAAAACATCCATCCCTGAAAATGCTGCAAGTGTGTACACCTTGGAATACTTATGAATTATTCATGGTGAGTGTATTATTTGTTGGGTCCATGAGGTAGTCAATGTCCAAAAAAGTTACAACACACCCTTGGAGCACACCCCAGGCAATCCCCCTACCCAACTATGAAAGGATTCCCTTTACCACCCCAATGGTAAAGGTTTAGGGGTGTGTTCCAAAGGTGTGTTGAAACAACCTTAGACAATGTTAGTGCTTAAATTTCAATGCTAGGAACGTCCAAAAGATCAAAAGAAAAATCCACAGCTGCCAAAAAAAAAACCAGGGTTCCCAAAAAATGAGCAATGAAAAAAAGGGCCCAAACGGTTGTTTAGGGTGTATATATATATATATATAGGGGTGATACTACACCGCTATATATGTGGGAATTATTCTGAACCATAATTCTAAGGATCCCCATTAACCAACCAGTGTATAATGGAAAGTATTAATATAGGGGATGAAATCCTACCCCGTTTTTTTTGGGGATGATAACAATAAAATCCCATGAAATGTCAGGATCCCGGAACCTTAAACTCGGTGGCACAAATGGACCCCTGGGTTCACCCTGGGTTCCCAAGGGGACCTGGACCTTGGAGGGAGAGGGGAAGCCCGGTTCGAAAAATCTCTTTTGATTGCCGAAAAAAACACAAAAACACCCCGGAAGATTAACATGGGTGTTTCTGAAAATGGTGGTACCCCAAAATAGATGGTTTATAATGGAAACCCCTATTAAAATTCATGATTTGGGGGTACCACTATTTTCGGAAACATCCACATAGAAGCTGAAAATGATATTTTGGAAGATTCTGATTTTCCTTTTCCAGGGATGTATTCTCAGGTTCCATGTTAATCTTCCGGGGTGTAAGCATGAACTTTGCAACTTGCAGTGATCATTAATCATGGGAAATATCACGGAGTCGTCATGCATGACTTTTTTTCTAATCAGAAACGCGGTGGATGCCTTGCTGTTTTTATTGTTTCAAGTATCAGCTGAAAATTTTGCTGTATCCAGGATGTCGGAAGATTTGGGGGGACCCCCCGCTGAAAAGATTTCACCTCAACACCAAAAAAAGTCTTTCCAAGAGCGTTTAAAAAACCCTTTTGAATCCTTCAAAAATCACAGGGTAGCTGACATTGGAAGAATTTTTCATGTTGTCGCAGGCTGGTCTACCAGCTAGCATGGGAAAGGAGGTGTGGAATGCGAAAACTGGGGGAGAAGTTGTGGATGCTTTTGATGACTTCAAGTTTTGAAATTATTTGTATAGATTTGGGACCTTTTCCATGTAAAGAGACACGGAAAAACATGTCACAGTGAACAAACATCACTCATTTTCTCAGTCTTTTTCAGGTTTGTAGGCCCAACAAGTTTGTGCAAATTCTCCTTCGGTTTATTGATGGGGCGGACTTGTGAGGACGATTTCTCCCCTAGTTGGTGGTTTCAAAGATTTTTTATTTTCACCCTTACCTGGGGAAATGATCCAATTTGACTAATATTTTTCAAATGGGTTGAAACCACCAACTAGATGGTAAATCACCATTAAATCATCATTTGGGGAATATGTTTATTTTTTTTGCAACCACCGAAAGCAAATCTGAGAGTTTCAACATCTAATTAAGGGAGTGCGACTGAGTTCCAGACTTGTCTAGGTATGGTAAGAAGCCATTCTAAGTTGGAACTACCCCCCAACCAGTAACAGTCGCCACCAAGATTATTCCATTTTTAGTAGGGAATCCCTAGAAACCTTTGGGGGGTTCCACCGAAATTATGAGGATCCCATCATAAACCAATCAGCATTTCATGGTTCATGTCAGTCAAGGGTTTTGGTTCACGTTGCTCATGTGACCTTCATAAATTGTTTGCTTCCAGCCGTCAATATTTATATAGTGCTGAATAATTGCCCGTCCATGTACGGTATATTCACCTACGTTTACCACAACAACAATCAACCAAATGTAATAATCATACCATATGTAGATGGCATTGTGTTGAAATTATGCAGTCATCATCCAAGTATCATGAAGTTTTTTAACAAGCTTATTGTTGAATCTTGGTATATACTGCCAATTTGCTATATAAGTGGTATATAAGATCCCAGGCAACAAGGAAGGAATCCGCCTTGAATGTCGTGTTTTTTTTTGTGTGTGTGTTTTTTTTTTGGACACCAAAAAAAACGAAAAGTATGGCATGGTAGGCTCTTTCTCCCATCTGGCGGCGCTTGCGTTGGCTTCGGGTGCCCTTGGCAAGCAACAAGCAACGTGGGGGGTCAGTGGAACCATTTGGATGTTTCCGAAAATAGTGGTACCCCAAAATGGATGGTTTATAATGGAAAATCCTATTAAAATGGATGATTTGGGGGTGCCACTATTTTTGGAAACATCCATCTAAATCTGCTGGAAGGTGTACTACAGCAATGAAAAATGGGCCCCTGCCCTGGTTTGGGACAAAAAAAACTCCAAATTGGTTGGTTTTTTGTAATTAAGGGAAATGGGACCCTGGTTTTTTCTCAGCTGAAATCTAGGTTGGTGAAATGTTATTCCATTTGAGCAATGAAAAAACCCTGGGTTCTTTAGGGTATATATAGGGAATGATACTACACCGTTATATATGTGGGAATTATAATGAACCATAATTATAAGGATCCCCATTAACCAACAAGTATAATGGAAAGTAGAAGTGTTTTTTTTTTTTTCGTTGGCTCACTTGATGGATCATCCCACTTAGTAAGTGGTTAGTAACTCCCATTTATAAGCCATAAAAAGGCCACTTGGAAGGGGAACGTGGCCCTACTTCGAAAACTAAGCATGGTTATTAACCACCTACCAAAAGGGATGATTGAACTTTCCTTTTTTCTAATGCTTTGTTTTCAGGTGCTGTGTTCGTTTTCAGGGAGTGTAGTTAGGGTGATTTTTTCCCCAGGGGTGCATCATAGCTCCTTTAGAAGAATGTTGCTAGTATTGAGAAACAAGAGGTCTTTTTCTCAAATCTTTTCATGGATTCGTAATCCATGAAGGTCTGGTTGGTGGTTTCAAAGATTTTTTATTTTCATCCCTACTTGGGGGAATGATCCAATTTGACTCATATTTTTCGGATGGGTTGAAACCACCAACTAGTAATCCATGAAGATATGAAGGTGTTTGTGTTGGCTCTAACTCTCACACCATGCATTTACACATTACGAAAAGGAAGTACGTTGACGAGTGATGAGTACGCATTCCGCCAGCAAGTGGCCAAACTTCACGCAAGATTCAAAGGAATACGCCTCACTTTCTATCCAAATGAAGTTGACCATACCTCCTACATAGATATTCTCGCAATACTTGACCCCAAAATAAGAATATCATATCCCCCTTATTTCAACGAAATCCAAGTTGGTGAATGATCAAAACTGTATATCTAACTTAAATTACACAAGAGCGTCGGCAACCATGGACGTGCAAACCTGAAGCTTACTCTGGTGTTTGCCATCACCAAGCGGAAACGGCGTTTGCCAAGACAATACCATCGAGAGTTTGCCAAGCGACCCAGGCTTTAGGGTTGGCAGAAGATTTGGCAAAAACGCGATTTGGATGAAGTTGTGATCAAGTTTCTTCCTGCGCGACTTTTGCAGGACATTGTGGCTGGGGTGCTTGCTGACATCCCTAACTTTGTGGTCCTGACCATGCGACAGTCTGGTGGTGGCACACTGCCACCAGCGGATGGCATAGGTGGAAGTCGACATGTCGATCTGATGAACACCACTCTGTGGGGCCAAGGGCACAGAGACAGATGCAACCATTTTTTTGGTGCCACCAAGAAGGACAACAGAAACAATTCCTATGGCCAGCATGCTGGACAGAGGCAAGCTAGCAGTCGCTCTCTCACTGCATCTTCGCCAGATATACCACAGAAGCCGAGAGCTGCACAGTTCAAACCGAGCGACCAGCTTTAACACGCAAGCATAAAGACAAGGAACACATGAAGACTTCTTGCAAAGCCAACGATCTGTGCTTATCTAGGTGGTGGTTTCAAATATTTTTCATTTTCACCCCTACTTGGGGAAGATTCCCATTTTGACTAATATTTTTCAGATGGGTTGAAACCACCAACTAGTTGTAGATTTACGCATCTTCGGTCTTTTTCAGACACTTCCACTTTCTTTCTTGGACGCTGGGACGGTAAAGGAGACCAACGAAAACTCATGGCAAAAAACTCACATCAAAATCGCCGCCATTTTTGGGTACAGACACAAAACACCTCCGACACCACATCTAGAAAATTGAGGAAACAGCACAAAAGCACTGTACATGCCAGCATTGTGTGGGGGGGGTGATATATACATTTATCATGAATGCCTTCTTTTTCAAATTCGGACAATTTTCCCTCCGTATTTGCGACACATCATCCTTTGACTGGTAGGAATAATTGATGACTAGATATGGATGATAGGGGTTTAAGTTTGGGTATAGTCCAGGCTGCGATGGAAGAGTCATCCACAAGAACGTTTCAGGTCCGATGCAAACTCAAGTTCAACCAATGGCATATCATTAGTTTTCACCCCCGAAAACGAACATAGACACCAACACTCCCCTACCTCCATGAAGTTTAACATAACCCCCGAAAAGTTACCTTCCCACGAATGTAGTCTTGCAACCACCATTTTAATTTTTCAGGGGCTATGTGAAACTTCGGGGGTGTAATCCTTGAAAACCGGAAAGTCCTTTTCCAAACCAACCATGATGTTTCTTTGGGTCCAGGCGTTCTTTTTCAGGTCCGTGGTCAAAACTTGAAACATGATACATTCCAGGTAAACCTAACAAGTCGCCGGAAAATCCACCTAATTTTAGATGCTAGTTACAAAAAAAAAAGGTGGAAAATGTCCAGCTAGCTGGCGATACGTCACTTTTGGGGGAGGTTTTTTTAACATGTTTTTTCTCGAAACCCGTGGAAGACATCCCAACGACTTTCCAACTCAACGACGGAAAAAAGATCCGTCGCTACATTTCCGTTGGCGGATGCCCCAAGGAAGCCAAAGTGAAGGAGAAATCCGTTTCTTGGAACGCAGTTTTGTGGATCATATTGTTGATGGCCGAAATCCGGGGATCACCTGTTGAGGTTGGTAGTTGAAATCCCATTATTTATAGGATATTTATAAGGGTTTGTACATTCCAGGTGGTTGCTTCGGATTTCTTCCATCAGCAGTTGGGAGGATTTTTATGGCAACTCAAGGCGTTGTTGAAGTTGGAAAATCTTCCCTGAAATTAACCAAAACACCCCTTGAAAATAAGCCGTTTGACCCTAAAAGGAAATGAATGAATCATCTGAACCAAGCACCATGCAATTTTCAGGGGCTAGTCGGCTATTGCTGTGAGTTGCAAGAAGTGCTTCCACAGGTATGGATTGGGGCCTGCATAAACCCTGGTCAACAGTCTTATCAGGGGATAGTTGGATGTACCCCTACCACTGTACCCCTAATAGGCCCTATGGGAAATCCCTATGTAAGCCCTATATAGTGGGTATTTATGGGTCATAATCCCCAAGAATCCCTAGAGAACACCAGCTAAATACCATGGGAAAACACGGGTACACGTACGTTAGTAACGGTACACCCGTCCTTGTCCCTTGATCTTATGGATGAAGGGAACCAGTTTTCTAACCTTCCAATCAGACACCGGTCTCACCTGGGGTTACCTTCCCTCAAACTAACAGTTTGTAGCTCGTGGAACATAGGCTGTTTGGGATCCAACAAAAGGGGTCCCCTTTGACCACCAGTTTTTAGAGATATTACCCTCCCTGAAACTAACAGCAAGTTCGCACCTGAAAATTGGTGGTTTGGCTGTTAGTTTGAGGGAGTTTAGCAGATATTGGAATTTGCAGGTTGCTGGTATTATTACGAAATTCCAATCATCTTTTAGAAACATTCCTTGTATCCTCGCTTCTTTGTCATAAACTGGCAGAAAAGAAATGGTAAGGCTAAGATTCAGAAAGCCTTGGTAGGAGAACCAGCTGATGATTGAATTTATCAAACCCTGCTGTCTGAGAAGGCTACACTAAGTGGAAAGGATTGGTTGCTTCTTTCAGAGAAGGTGGTTAATTACCCTCCAGGCAACTAACATATCCCCCCAAAAATTGGCATTTTGA
Organism: Breviolum minutum Mf 1.05b.01; assembly: GCA_000507305.1. Taxonomy (NCBI): domain Eukaryota; class Dinophyceae; order Suessiales; family Symbiodiniaceae; genus Breviolum; species Breviolum minutum. The sequence goes on along the minus strand of DF239085.1, from coordinate 320,691 downwards.
GTCAAAAATTCCCAAGGTGGGATATGTTAGTTCCCTGGAGGGTAAGGATAGTTGACTATCTTGGTAGCTCATCATACTTTGGGGTAAATTTGGCCCTGGAAATTTCTTTCGGCTCGTCGGCTTGTTGGCTTGGATTTGTTTAAGTTAAAGTTGATTTTTTACTAACCAACCATGGGTTGAACATCACCATTTTAGGAGAAGATTTTGTTACCTACACTTTTTCCAAGCATCGAAGGTCGTCAGGTCGTCGCAAAAATCCAAGTCAGTTGCTTCGGCTTCGAATAACCAAAGGCCGTAATCTAACTGCAAGATCACATCGAATACCAAAGGGCCTTTCTGAATGGCGACCCATGACAATCATCAACCACCCCCCTTGGCCTGGGAAACATGGCAGGCCTTTTTCGATGACCTGATTTTTTTGCCATCTTGATTACACTCCCTCAAACTAACAATATCCCTTGAAAAGGCAATTTTGAGTCGATGATTTTCCTCTCCAAAGGTGGGATATATTAGTTCCCTGGAGGGTACATTGAATTCCCCCCCTAGAAAAAAGAAGAAGCAACCACGGGTGAAAACGGAGAAATTCATCGGCCAAATTTGAGGGAGCAAGATGTATACGCATCAAAACAAAAATAGCAAAAGCAATTTTGATTCGATGATGTTCCTTTTCCATCCTTTTTTAAAGTGGTGGGAACGGATATTGGAACAGGGGTTTTTATCCTCTCACGTGACTCATTATAGTCGGCAAAATCTGGGGGAATCTCGAGGGGAGATTGACATATTTTTGACCTGCAGCTTTTTTGGGAAAACTGATCCCTTGTGTTTGTTTAAAGCTTAAAGTGATTTTTCACTTTCTATCATGGTAAATCACCATTAAACCACCATTTGGGGAATATTTGTTATTTTTTCTAACCGCCTTGAGCAAATCCAAGATCAGTTTGACAGTTTCATTTGGTACACATTTCAGCATTTCAGTTTGACAAACTTATCATCCATGAGTTCTCCAACAGAGGTTAGTGGTTAGTAATCCTTTATGAAGCCCTTGTTTCTGGTGGGTGTAGGACTCAGAATAAGGATATGCTCACGGAGTCACAGGCTTTACGTTTTTGAAGGACTTGGATATGATGCACTTGAGCAATGAAAGAAACATGGTTGTTTAGGGTATCAGTTATGAGGGGATTATAATGAACCATTATAAGGGTCCCTATTAAACAGCCAGTATAATAGAAAGTAAGAAGGTTTTTTTTTTCGTGGCTCGCTTGAAGAAACTCTCATCAAACGAAAGCTGTCGAACAGAGGTTCCTCGACATTTTACACCCCAGTAGGGAAGTTGTGGTAAGATGAAAGGCAAGATGGGGTAAGATGAAATACCCCATGGTAGTTACTAAGTACCATGAACAATGAAGGTTTTAAGGCCTAAACAGATATGTTTTACATATAACTAACCCCTAAAAGTGAAGGTTTAACCGTGGGTTTTCTATGGTAGTTGGACCCAACCAGGAAACCCAGCAGGACATCCACATCGACGAAATTCGTTACGAATCATCGCTGTCAGGTCTATTCTGCTCGACTTCGTTTCAAGATCTTGGATGTCCTAGAGGTGATCCGGTGATCCGATGGGCTCCCAGGACTGGTAGCCGTGGTTACACCTCCCTGAAACTAACAGCAAACGCCACTGAAAATAAGCCATCCCAAGAAGGAAACTCAATATTTCCAACCATCCATTTTCAGGTGCGAACTTGCTGTTAGTTTTAGGGAGGGTATTTCCTGTTGAAAATGGGGGATATTCCAGCCAGCTATGTTAGTTTACCAGAGGGTAATGATTTATAATAATTTGATAAGTCCCCTAAGGATCGGGTTGTGGGACCCCTTCTAAAATTTTCAACTAAATGGCTTATAAATGTTTTTTTTTCTAACCACTTACTATTTAAAGTGTCGAATGGAATTTTCAGGGACCCGAAAAAATAATGGGACAGCCTCATAATGGGCCTCTAATCCCACTCCCAATCCAGGATCCCAAAAGTAATATGGGAATAGTATGGGTCCCGCTTACCATAAAAAAGGGTCCCTGGAATCACCCTTGAAAGTGGCACGAAAAAAAAACACAATTGACTATCGAAGGGAAGACGCATGTACCGTACCATATGTACCCTTCTGAGATTACCCTAAGTAATGTAATATTACTACCATGTACCTGCTAATACGACTTCTCTATGCACAATTGCATATATCTGGGGTAAAAATCAGGGTTCACAGACTGCCAAACTACTCTCCCAACATTACCTACTTGGTGGCTTATGGTAGTTAGTAAGCTAATCATAAGTTGAGAAATAACTAACCCCTGGTCCAGTTGGTTACCTGGTTCCCTTTGGGGTGAAATCACCCAACTTACTTCCGATCACAATCGTGAACCGATCAAGATCGCGGCACTGAGCCACCATTCGTAGAATGTTTGTTGTGATGTTGTAGATTCCGGAAAATCATGTGAATTTAAGGAAGGCCATTCAAAAACCCCGTTAAAACGCCAGGTTTTGAGCTCCCTAAAATACAGACCCTAAACAAGTAGGGTTCCGAGTTTCCTAATCTTCCCAAAAAGGAATCCTTTTTTGGTTCCCCAATCTTCCCCTTTCCCCCTTAGAACACCATGCCCCCCTTAAGAACCCGATGAAACGAGGGCCCTTCCCGATCTTCACTCACAGGCTTTGGGCCAATGAAGGCTGGATAAGGCGCCAATGGTGGCTGTGGTTTTTGAAAGCTATGCTACGTAGCGTAAAGAACCAGTTTTTTGTTGTTTGGATGTTTGGTGATTTCCAAGATAACTGGATGGTTTTAACCATTTTTGTTTTTTTCTGTTTGAGGAAATGATGCAATTTGACTCATATTTTTGAGATGGGTTGGTTCAACCACCAAGTAGATAAAGATTTGGTTCATCATCCAATTGAACAACCATTTATAAACAGATGACCTTCAGGTTCCACGTAGGTATTTGAAATCCCGGTGCACCAGAATAGGGAGCGATGAAGGGAGATACCCAACCAGGTTTGGATCAGCATATCTTAGGATTATCTTAGGTACCCTTCCTGAAACTAACAGCAAAAGCTCCTGAAAATGGAGGCCTGGAAAAGGAGATCCCGATTGTTAAAACCACCATTTTTATCCATTTTTAAGGGTAAAAACTATTACTTTTGGGGAGGGTAAGTTGTTTTTTTTGCTTTGCAGGGAGAGAATCAAACAAATCCAATCTGAGGTGGGTTTTCAGGAAAAAACTCCACTGCAGATTGATCCACCTTCATTGAAACAAACATCTCACGGAGATCAGTGTCTAAGAACACAGTTTGGAGTAGCTTTTGGACCCATTAAGGGAGGCTGAAAGGCCCCTGTGTATAGACATGCTTACATTGCAGCCTAGAAATACGTAAAAACATCACCAAATTCCAGGTAGTAGCTCACTGTAAGAGACGATGACGACGACCACAACCACAACCACAACCACAACCACACCCACACCCACAACCACAACCACAACCACAACCACAACCACAACCACTACGACTACTACTACAACAACAACAACAACAACGACAACGACAACGACAACGACAACGACAACGACAACGACAACGACAACCACAACAACAACAACAACAACAACAACTACTACTACTACTACTACTACTACTGCTACTGCTACTGCTACTGCTACTGCTACTGCTACTGCTACTGCTACTGCTACTGCTACTCCTACTACTACTACTACTACTACTACTCCTACTCCTGCTCCTGCTCCTGCTCCTGCTCCTGCTCCTGCTCCTGCTCCTGCTCCTGCTCCTACTCCTACTCCTACTCCTACTCCTCCTGCTCCTGCTCCTGCTCCTGCTCCTGCTTCCTGCTTCCTGCTTCCTGCTTCCTGCTTCCTGCTTCCTGCTTCCTGCTTCCTGCTTCCTGCTTCCTGCTTCCTGCTTCCTGCTTCCTGCTTCCTGCTTCCTGCTTCCTGCTTCCTGCTTCCTGCTTCCTGCTTCCTGCTTCCTGCTTCCTGCTCCTGCAGCTGCTGCTACCACAGTAGTAGTAGTACTACTGGCGATGGTCCAATCCCAATATTCTAGGTGATTCTAGGTATTTCATGATGCTTGTGCATTTCAATGATGGTCTGTAGTTTCTAAAAAAAACCATATCCCTATTTCTTCACACAAGTTAGGCCTGGCAACCGCTGCCAGCTGGCCTGACTTGCAAGCCGAGCCTGAAATGGAAGTGGTACAGTTTCACGAGGGGAAAAGTTACCTGTTGCTGCGACGTGGTGTTTGTACCTTTTTTTCCCTAATAGAGTAAGATCTTGAAGCAAGACATCATTTTTTGTTTGGTGGCCATGATTGTTTGGATAAATTTTGGTTGGCAACTTCAACAGATGTATTTGTTTTTAAAAGAAAACGGACTCTCAAATGACATTTGACAACCCAAAAAACTGAACTCAAAGATGGGACGATTCCTGGATTCCTGGATGACTCAGATGGCCATGCCGGCCATAAAATCCATGGTCTTTTTACAGTGCCATTTTTTTTGGTGCGGTTGGTCAATTTAACTACCCTCCCTAAAACTAACAGTTCGCACTACTAAAAAAAATGACGGTTTCCAAGTTCGGGATCCCCGAACTTCCAGGGGGTCAAAAATCTCAGGTGCTTCTGCTGTTAGTTTCAGGGAGGGTAATGGTCCGGCCCGGAATTTCCACCTCTTTCACCACCTGTTGGAAGATGACGGGTTTCACCGTTGATTCCGTTGATTCCACCGATGTAAAAACACCACGATTGCACGCCACATTGGGTGCCGAAACTTCCATGGGCAAATACAGCAGAAAATACCCGAAAAAACTTCCCTCCAACTTCCGGCGGTGAGGTGGCGGTTGGTACGGATCTTCTTTTGAAAAAAAGTGAAAAAAACGCACATTTTTTTTTGGGGGGTTTCTAAAATCAAAATAACACAACTTTTTTCAAGCACATTTTTCTTGGGGTGCAAAATCGCACCATAGACCATGGGTGTTTGGAATATACATGGCGAAAAACCCATCCCTCAAAGCAGGAGAGATTTTGGTGCTGGATCTACTATCAACAGTATCATGGTCAGATATATATATATCACTTTGTACATTACACGTTGGGGGCCCCGCCAAAACCTTCGTTCACAGTGGGTCAATTGTCGACATATTCTAATTTTGATTTCTGGGAACTACCGAACGAAAAACCTTCAGGACATGTTGGGGTTTTTAAACCGAGTGTTTTAGGCTTTTGCCTAAAAAATTGCCACCAAAATACATGAAATGACCTGGATTGTTTCATTTTTTTGTTTTTTACTGTTTGAGGAAATGATGCAATTTGACGAGCATATTTTTGAGATGGGTTGGTTCAACCACCAAGTAGATAAAGATTTAGTTCATCATCCAATTGAAACAACCATTTCTAAATGGTTGGCCTTGGGGTTTCCAGGGAGTGATCGATCGACTCGGTCAAGAACAAATTCGAATTCGGGTACTTTTTTTGTGCAAAAAAAAAGGTGCCTGGAATTTCCAGCAAACAGCTGTTATACGATTTGAACCATCAACTAAAACAACTCCCCAAAACCCACCAGTTACCAGTTTGCCTAACAAAAAAACGGGCACTTTCCTTATGTTTTCCAGGCGTTTTTTTGTTTGGTAGTAAAAAGAAGGAGTGACGGGTCAAGTTTAATCGCCAACCCTGCACCCCCAAGGAAGGCGCTTCAACAAAAAAGACGTTTTTTTAAGATTGCATAATGGTGGGATAAAACTACCTGCACCTTCAATGGTGAGTTTACAGGATTGAACAAAATTTCACCCAAAAAACCAATGGATTTTCAAATTTCAAACCAAGAAATGGCTCCTACACACAGGATGACATTGGTATTTGGAAGGAACCGGTGTTTTTCCCCTATGAACCCTCTGGTAAGGGCAACTTGAAGCCCAAGCACCCCACGAAGTCGGAAGTTGGAGAACTGCCAAAAAGCAATGGAGAGAAGGTTCCAACCCAACCGTTTTCGGCAGTGGCCTAAGCCTATGGTAAAATGGCGTTTTGTCCTGGCAATTCTGCTGGTTGTTGGGGATGGTGAGTGAAAACGTGACCCCGAACTCAAACGTTTTGTGACCGGTGACCTTCAACCAACGTTTGGGGGTTCCAAAAGGTCACGGCGGCTAGGTTATCACCTGGCTCCATCGGCCCTTGTGAACATATTGGGGGAATTTTTTGTCATTGGTTTTTTGTTGTAAATCCAAGTAGCTTCCCTGAAATTTCAACGGCGTAACCCAAAATAGGTTTATATTTTCAAAGGTTCGAATCATGTTCCAAACTCCAAACGAATCATTATTGGTATCTATTTTAATGGGCTTTAGTTGGATTCATTCATCATGCACCCACTCAAGAAATTCAAGACAAATCAAACAAATCCAGTTTTTTTAAAAGGCTTCCGGGATTGGTATAATCCTTTCCAATCGCTATGAAAACTGGTCGCGTTCAGAACGCCAAAGCAGGACTTTCCATATAATGAGATCTTTGGTATTTTTTTTGTGGTGCTATGATCCAGTCATAAAAAAACAACATATAGGGAAAAGGCATACAATGCAAATCTGCGGTAATTCATGTTGAGTGATGTGCTCTTTAATTTAATTGTGAAATTGTTTTTGGTTGCCAATCCGTAAAAACAACAGGTCACTGCTGTAAAACGGTAAACTTTCCGTTCTCCATTCCCACCGCGTTTGTTAAACGGCGGAACGGTTCCCTTTGTGAACCAGCGCGGAGCGGTAGCATTGAGGTTAACACGTTTTTTTCATGTCGGTGCCTGAGGATGACGGTTGGGAAATGATATGACAGCCTTGGCATTCCACAAGGCCTTTTCAAAAACCGTTGCTTGTGCCGTTGGCGTCATCCTCAACGTCGACATCTCTCAGTTGATCAAGGAATTCGAAGACCTTCGACCAGAAAGCATCTCATGCAAGACCTCAATCTTGATCGATCGAACAACTTGTGTTTGAGAAGGACAAATGTTTTGAGTTACTGGTAGGACAACGTTAGCTCGAACGGTATTCTGGGTGGTGGCACCTCAAAGATTTTTTTATTTTCACCCTTGTCTGGGGAAATGATCCAACTTTGGCGAATAGTATTTCAAAGGGGTTGGTTCAACCACCAACTAGACAAGCTCAAACGTATTGTATGTCCAATGTGAACCAATCATTTTGCCAATTTCAAACGACGGAACTTTTTTTTTGATCTGTTTGGAAGGGATTTTTGTTTCGCCGAAAACTGGGTGAAAGCAGACTCGGCACAACTGCTTCCCATTATAGGGTGCCTATAATGACCTGTCTTTTCTGATTGGAAAGGATGGAAAGGGCCTTCTTTTGAAGGGTTGAAGTCCCAGATGACATTTTCCAGGCCGTATTTTTTATGAATAAAAATCTAGGTGGTGGTTGCAAGCATTTTTGATTCACCCCTTTCCCTGGGGAAATTATCCAATTTGACAAGCATATTTTTGAAATGGATTGGTTCAACCACCAATTAGACATTCATCATTTATCTTTGCCATGGAAGTCAAAGACCATTAAAAAGAAAAACATGTTCCCCTGGAATTGTAGATTAAAAATCCCTACTAAAATGATGGTCTTTTCCAAAAAACCTATTTATTTGATGGTCTTTGGACAAAAGTTTTTTTTTGAAAAACAAAGGTATCTCTTGGATCTACTCCCCAAATCCACTTTTCTCCATGGATTTTTCAAAGGTTAACCAGCACCTGAAACTGACGAATACTGTTGATGGTTCAGAAATCTGACGTTCACCAGCTGATATAGCTAAATATGCCCATTATTTACAAGGTCCTATACATCCCAGGTGGTTGTTTGGGAGATCTGAAGCGTCAACAGTAGCACCTGAAAATGGATGCTTGGAATACGATTGGGTTTCCTTTTGGGGCCCTCGGCCTATTTTCAGGTGCGTTTGCTGTTAGTTTTAGGGAGTGTAACATATCCCAATCCACATGTCAGGAATTTCCATAAAATTTCAGGGAAATCTAGGTGGACCGTGGATTGTGAACTGCTCCCCCTGAAAGGTTTTAAGGAGGGTTGTCGCGGTTGAAACGAGGGCCGTTGAGTCGTTGAGTCGTTGAGACTTCAACGTGAAAAATGTGCCCCTTGTATGAATTTGTTGAGAAATCAAGGAGTTTTTGGAAATAGATAGATCCGTAAGAATCATGGGATCTCAAGTCACTGGTGGTTTGGAGATCCCAAGCCCTGCGTAATACAGATCCAAACCCCTCTTTTTTGGAGGGTCCAATGATTCTTAGGGATAGATATAAATGGCTGAGAAAAATCCAGGATGTTGGGGGGGGCTGATTTGTGTCAACAGACTGACATCAACAGTTTTCAAAAGATTGAATCTGCAGGGGCTCCATCCAAATCCCCACTTAAACCTTCATTTAGGCCACTATTATGTTATGTAACCCCCTAGTCTTCCAAAATCCTCCAAATACCTTGTGAGTAGGTGTTTGGATCCCCTAAAGACCTTTTCAGGAGCACAAGATAATTGGAAGACTAGGGACCATCAATTGACTCAGAAACAATCATCCCTCCGACTGAGAAGGGGGACAACCAAAAACGTTACCTTTAAGGTGAAAAATGGCTTGCCGATACCAAAAGGTAGGTGATCGTAACGGGTCCTTATAAACTAATATGTATAGGGACTGTGCCATCTGCTTTTCCATTACTGTAATATCTTCTGGTTGGTGGTTTCGAATATTTTTTATTTTCACCCCTACTTGGAGACAGCTAGTCTTTCTTTTTGGATTCTTTTTCATCTTGAGACCGTTGTGTGATGTGCGAAATCGATGGTTTGTCGTTGCATGCCTCTCGTTGGATCAGAGCTGTCTGCACTGCGGACACCTCGTGGATGTTTCGCGTTTCGGCTACGCGGGAAGCCACGTAGCCTTTGCGGGGGAAGCAGCCGCGAGGAAACGCCTGTGACATACCCAGCCGATTTTTTGGGTATACGGGCGTTTTTTGAACATAAAACAACCACTGTGAGTCTGCGATGAAGGGAGCCTTTTGTTTGGGTGAGGGATAGATTGAAGGATGTAGATTGACAGAAGGATGGGAAAGATTGAAAGATAGTCAATTAAGACAGGAAAGAAAGGAAGAAAGACAGAAGGGAAAAAGGCAAACAAGAATGAAACTAAGGTAAACAAAAAGAAAGGAACCAAGAAAAAATAGATATAATACATGAAGCGTGATAGATGAACTGTGATCCTGATTACAAGGATTCCAAAAAAACATGTGCAAAACGGAGATATACCTAGAACCCAACTGACCTCTATATTTGAAGGTCAGGGGCCCCTCCAAAACAAGGCCTTTTCCAATTTTTTTGGGGTCATGACCTTGGAATCTAAAAGTTTTCACATCTTAGATTCGCCGAAGATTCCCGAACGTTAGCTCCTTTGAGTTGATCGTAGGATTTTACCAAAGTAACCTAGGTGGTGGTTTCAATTTTGTTTAAATGTTCATCCCGAAAATTGGGGAAATGATCCAATTTGACGAGCATATTTTTCAAATGGATTGAAACCACCGACTAGTAACCCACTGGTCAACTAGGACCATAGGATTCACGAAACTCAATCTGTGACGAGACTCGACAGTTGCGACGCATGTAACCCAAAATGGCAGGGGACCTAAGGGGCAAGCTAAGTTAATCCCGAAAAAACATCGATTCCTCAAGCAGAGTCATGGCGGCGGGAGATTTCCGCTCGACGACCCGCAACAACTCTCCCAAAAAAATTGCTTGCTTGGGAATTGCAGCGTGAGTGTCATGGGATCGAACAGAGGGTCATTCATATGAGTTGGGGCCCAGGACATTTGAGCAATGAAAAAAGGGGTTAATTGGTTAGGGTTGGTTGTTTGGGGTTAATATAGGGGATGACACGCTACCCAGTTGGAGAGTATTTCATAAACCATGAATTATATAAACAACCAGTATAGTGGAAAAGCAAGAGTTTTTTTTTTTTGGGAGCTCACTTGTCGATGTGTTGTGTTTCCCGCAGTTCCAGTTTAGTCGTTAGAGAACATCAATGTGATACTGTTGATGGAAAAAATCTGGCTAACCGGTTGATATGGCAAATATCCCATTATTTACAAGGTTTTATACATCCAAACGGTGGTTGGGAAAGGGATTTCTGAACCATCAACAGTATGGTGAGTATGACCTAGGAAATAAGTCTAAGGTTGTTTCAACACACCTTTGGAACACACCCCTAAACCTCTACCAACAGGCCATGAAGGGATTCCTTTCATAGTCGTCGAACGGGGGATTGTCTGGGGTGTGCGATATAGGGGTGTGTTGTATCTTTCTTGGAATAAATAAACCAATATTTGATTCATACATGCGTGACATATCATCTATAGCCAGTTCGGAGTGCCAACATTGATCCGGACATCGGAGAGAGATGCCCTCAAACGATGCTGCTTGAAAAAAAATCCTGGTGCTTTTTCAGTTCTCAGGGGCTAAATTTGTATGAAACGAATCCAAGAAACCAATATTTTTGTTTTCGAAAATACGTTCACTTGGTGGCCATTAGAAAATGTTGATACACTTGAGGGAGTACCCTAAATTTGTACCAACTACAACATAATTACGGGTTGTATAGGGCATATGCATATCGGCAAATATTCAGGGAAGAAACAGCGACCCACATTGTCCCTTGCCTGATAGCTTTTTCTTGAGACTCCAGAACTACTACGATGGCCCCTGCCATCGTTATAAATGGAGCGACATGACCCCCTACAAATGGCTCAAAATAGATGGGTAACGGGGGCTATTTCACCCCTATCATTGGAGTTTCCAAAAAAAATCACGTTTGAAGTTTTCGACTTGACTTTTTTGCCCGCCATGCGCCAACAAAATTTCTGGCTCAGCGGACAAACTAAGAAGTTAAGGTAACGGAGTACTGCAGGTGGGTTATGAAGGGATGTGGAGATGGGTCTTTCCAAAAATAGGGGGAAACCCCAAAATGGATGGTGAAAATAATGGAAAACCCTATTTTTTAATGGATGATTTGGGGGGAAAACCCACTATTTTCGGAAACATCCATGTGGAGATGTTGGGAGACATGATTTTGATGGGGGCCCAGGTGTTTGTAAAACTGCCTAGAGATTTTAGACGTATTTTTTGAACAGATCTTTTTAAAAATTCAGGATGACTTTTTGCTTCAGTATCCCACCAAATCAACTCTACGTCTATCTCTTCTTCTATATGAACTATATGGATGTTTCCGAAAATAGTGGGTTTTCCACCCAAATCATCCCATTTTTGATAAGGTGTTCCATTATTTTCACCATCCATTTTGGGGGCCCACCCCTATTGTTGGAAACACCCATATGAACGTGTGCATTGTATAGATGTATCAGTGTTTTTTTCCATGGATTTTCTTTTGAGTTCCCAGCAACCCCGAACACATCCAAGCAACGGCCGTTAGCGTGTTAGTGGCCACTGCGACGTGACAAAAAATCCGCCTTAAAACCGCTACTGGAAGTATACTAAAAGTACATGTATATACCCAGAACCCAAATGACGCCTATTTTTGCAACTTTTTCCAATCAACATACGCGGGTCATTTGTGTGGTCTAGGTACATACATATTCCTGGAACCTGGTATTTTGTGTCCTCGTATTTTCGGGTTGGTTTTGAAACCTTCCAAAAAAAAGGCCTTAAAAAAACAAAAAAACAATCAAAACCCATGCTTTTCCATCCATTTGGGGGCGGGTTACCTGGAAGCCTGGAAGGTCAGCCATGAGAAACTCTCTATTTTAGAAAGTTCAAACTTGCCCCCTCCCCAAAAGAAGGTCTAAACGCCAAACCAAAAACCAGGGGCACCATATGAGTTCCAGGTATCTCTCTCTCTCTCTCTATATATATATATATATACATATCATATATTCATGTTAGTTTTCGGGGGTGTAGATAGTCACCAAAAGTGCTAAGCTTTTTGAGCGTTAGGTGTATCCACCCCGCTGGAACGCGAAAATGGTGGTGTCCAAAAGGAATCTTCTTTTCCTAGGGTCCATTTTCAGGTTCCATGTTAGTTTTCGGGGGTGTACTTAGAGGATCATCCCAGTTTGTAAATGGTTAGTAACCCCCATTTATAAGCCATAAAAAGGCCATTTGGAAGGGAACTAACCCCAGTTAGAGGACTTACGATCACCATAGTTATTAACCACTTACATCCACTGGGACGATCCTCCAAGTAGGATCTCCAAATTTCGATTGGTGAAACTTCCAACCAAAAGTCTTTGAAACCACCACCTACAAGATGGGGCCCCCTAACTACTGTAAGTGGATTTATCCCTAGTTATACCCGTTTACAACCGTGGTTCAATAGGGTTTGCTGGGGTTGTAACTACGTACCTTATAACTAGGGGGGCCCCTTCTGGTACAGCAAGGGGCAGAAATCCCCAAAAGTTAGTTCCCGGGGGGGAAGGTACCGGATAGTTTTTGCAAGAGTTTTATTGAAACGCCTAGACTTCTAGGGAGTTGGTGAGAAACTCTGTTTCATGTATATATATATACCTGAAAGGATGTAAAAATGATACATGTGAATATATATATATATATATATGTATATTGGAATATTTCCACATACTACTAATACTGGTGGAATTAGTATTGAGGGCGCTGTGGTTTTTGTTCTGGTTTGATCTATTGTTGACTGGACCTGTGGCTTTGTATGGAAACCAGTTCAGTGCATACGAGCTTTTCTTCTGGTTCATGAAAGATCCTACAAATCGTTGACCAGCAAAATCTTGTTCTGAATAGTTTGCTAGGTGGTGGTTTGATTTTTTTAATTTATTTTCACCCCTATTTGGGGAAGATTCCAATTTGACTAATATTTTTCAGATGGGTTGAAACCACCAACTAGTTCTGCATTGCTTCAAACCATTCCAAGTAACTGATCAAATCCCCAGCAGGATTCCAAATCATGATCCATCAATTTGGATTTGTTTGTTTAGTTGGTGACTTTTTTACGAATCCTACCAGGGGATTCATCGCCATTTAAGGATACAGATATGTCCTAAGATTTTCGGGACTACCCCATATATTCCTATGACCGTTTGGGATGGGATGTGAAACGACCATCAATCTTATTCGATCGGGAGGGGTCGACCAGATTCTTAGGGTGATACTGTTGATGGAAGAAATCTTGTACCACCTGGGATGTATAAAAACCCTGTAAATCATTGGATAAACTACCAACCTAAGCATCCCAACAAAAATCCCAAATCATCCAGGCGCTTTCAAGGAAAGCTCATGGCTCCTTCGATCACGTGCCGCGTTTTCGATGAAGTTTTGTGCAACAAAAAAAGAGAAGAGAGCGACGTTGCGAAGTTGCTAAGTTCAGTGATAGATCTATTAGATGTTCCATTTTTTTAATAGATGATTTATACATCCAAACGGTGGTTGGGAATGGGATTTTTGAACCATCAACAGTATGGTGAGTATGGCCTAGGAAATAAATCTAAGGTTGTTTCAACACACCTTTGGAACACACCCCAAGCAACCTTTCTGACCAACAGGCTATAATGGGATCCCCTCATAGTTGGCCAAAGGGGATTGCCTGGGGTGTGCGATATCGGGGTGTGTTGTAATTTTCTTGGAATGTTCCATTTTAAAATAGACGTTCCCATTTTTGTTCCTACCCCTCAAAATGTAAACTGTGCCTTTTTCGAAGTTTTGTTGACTTTGATTGGAGGATTTTTGGCCACCCCGGGTAGGGAAGTCCTGTGTTTATTCCGACCGTTTGTTACCTCATGGGAAGTCCTGGCAGTTGCTTGGCATTAGGAAGTTCGGCAAATTTTTCACAAGAGAGATTCGTTCAACTAAGAAAAAAACACTAAGTGGTCGTGGTTTTACATGTTATTTATTTTCACCCCGAAAATTGGGGAAGATTTTTTCAATTTGACTCATAATTTTCAGATGGGTTGGTTCAACCACCAACTAGAACACTTTGAGTATAGGGAATTTTCGGGAAGTTTCATTCCCATGATAACCATGCCCTAAGAATCCGGCCAGGTATGTCCGCTTGGAATGAGGTTTTTTTTTCCACCAATCCCTTCCGAGCTTCTTTTCGGATGGGAGTGGCAACCCAAAAATCCTATTCGATCGGAATGGATTTATAGCGACTCATTCCCTCATTTAGCCCCAAAAACTTTCAGCTCGGGCCCCCTCTGCCACCTGTGATTCTCCGTGGGAAACTTCCACCACAGCTGGCAGGTATCGAAGTACCCGTGGCGGAGCCACGGGTTTGAGTTTTGAACAAGCTGTTTTTGAAGGCACGACCTTGGGGGTGATGCCTTCTAGACACGTTTGGGTCGGCCCGGGGTGTTTGGGGTGTTTGGGGTGTTTGGGCTTGGTTGTATGTTGTATGCGTTGACGTGACCTTTCAAACATCTAGAAACAGATAAGAAATACCAAACAAACAGCAAACAATGATTTACTTAATTTTCAGTCCCTGACCAGAAACAAATCTCTTAAGATACTGTGGATGGAAGAAATCCCAAGGCCAGCCACCGTTTGGATGTATAAAACCTTGTGAATAATGGGATATTTACCACATCAACTGGTTAGCCGGAATTATCCATCAAGTATATTTTAATACCTAGTAGTTTACCGTTAAAATCAACCATTCATGTAGGTAAATATACAATCGTCCCATGGATGGCATGGGGTATGTGTTCGGGGGAGTACAACCATCTCCTGACTTTTCATGCTACTCGCTGGATCTTATCTCAACCCACGGATCCAGGTTTGGCACCAGATGGAGGGCTCATGGTTGGGGAGTCAGCCAAGGGGATGGCAGGACATCTGGTAGGAACGTAGGGATGATGCTATATTGAACTGCATGATGTGATGTGGCGGATTTCCCGATATCTTAGAGTGCAAAAAGTAAGGGATTTCCTGATGTGTGAAAATGATCTTGATTCAACTTGGTTTGAATATCTGTTAAATATGTGTCTTGTTTTAGTGACTTCAACCCTCTCAAAAAGGCCACACGGCCCTTTCCAATCAAAATAAGGAGTCCTTTGGACTTCAGGAGCAGGTCTGGCAAACTCAAGCGCTGTTTCTCCTCCATGCAATGACCTCTATTGGTATTCATATATTCTTCTTAGATTTTAAAGAACTTATTTCTCAAGAACGCATCTCTATATATATATATGTATATATGATGTACCTATATCATACAATTATCATACATATTTCCCTAATTTGGTCTGTATGCTTCCCCACCTCTTGCTTATTATTGTTCTTCTTTTTGGGTCCGAGGCGGATTGCACGCTATGATTTTTCAGGATTGCGAGAGATTTTTGTTAAATTGCCTGGAATCTCCTTTCTTTTCATTCCTTTTTCGAATGAAACACCCATTTCGGGCAGTCCACATGTCGATATGGGGTGAACGTGTCCGGTCACAGTATGTTTTTTGCTAAGGGGGCCGATTTTTTGTTTGCAAGTTTCTTCCAGCTAGCAAAAAAAACAGCATCAGATTTTTTAAATCCTACACTCCCGAAGTTTAGGGAAAGCAGTCTTCCAGCCCCATCATTTTTTGCGAGGATATCTTAGTTTTCGGGGGGAGTTAACATATATGAAACCGCCTAACCCTAGTTGTTATAATAATCCCTTTTTTGAAGGAGGCAGTGAAACAGGGGTCATTAAATGGGACCCATTTTGGGTGAATCAAGCAAATACTAAAATCTATGGCTTTTTGTGAGAAATTTCCAAAAAAAAAGCAATGCATGAGTTTGGGTTGGTGTGAATTGGAATGATCCCTGTAAAGGCAACCATTGCTTTCTACCAACCAACGGCGTCGTTGGCTTAAACTCCCAAACCCCGGAACTGCGACAACTGAGGTCCCAGAAACGGTGCCAGATGTCTCGGCAACCTACAAGAGTCACTTGGGGCAAACAGACAGACGTTGTTTGGCTTGCAGATTTTTAGGGGCTTAGAAGCATACACACATTTTTTTTGGGTGGCTTAGAAGCCAACTTAGATGCAGATTTTTGTTGGGGGATTTATTTTGGATCAAAATCAAATCAATCAAACCAACCCACTATTTCATAGAAGGTGTCGTGGAAACTCATCTCTGACGTCTGAAGGTACCCTTTGCTCCCCCCAAAAAACTGACTTCTCAGCAACTTCGAGCGACGTCACAGGGACCAACGGACCAAGAAGAAAGGTAGTTTAGGCTTCAGGCATCTACGGAATGCCTGAACCCCCAAACTGGCCTTTCAAATTCAGGTCCTACAAGTTCTTCACTAGGTGGTGGTTTCAAACATTTTTTATTTTCACCCCTATTTGGGGAAGATTTCCATTTTGACCAATGTTTTTCAAATGGGTTGGTTCAACCACCAACTTCCGTTCATATTCAAGGTTAGTAAGTCTCCAAAGGATCGGGCAACTTTCCCCCTTCCAAATTTCCTACATGGCTTATATAAAGGGGGGTGTGGTTACCAACCACTTGCTAAAATGGGATGATCCCCTCCAGGTAGGTAGGATGCTTCTTCTTGCAGCGCAATGGTGCCTGTTGGATCGATTGGGTGATCCGGTAACCATTGGGAAAACTGGACCATAAATGAATCGATGAAGATGTGGGTGTTTCCCAAAAATAGAGGTGAAACACCCCAAAATGGGATGGGTGAAAATAATGGAAAACCCCATGAATTCTGGATGATTTGGAGGTAACCCCAATTTTCGGAAACATCCATGTAGCTAGAGGGTACTTTATCAACTGCTCTATATAGTTTATTGAGCGGATGTCCACGTGCAATGTAAAGATTAGGGTTTTTTGCATCCTCAATTTTTCACATGTTTTAGCATGGTGGTTCCAGCAAAATGTGAAGTATCACAGGGATGTTTTTTTTTTAAACCAAGCCAAACATTCATGCACTATGATTCTCGGGAAATCCCATAAAATCCCTCAAAATTACCATACAATTGCATTGTTTAATCACCAAAAAATGGCTAATTGGAGTGAAAAAAGAATCCATTTTCATGGCCGAAAACAAATGGGTTGAATCCCTGGGTGTTTCCATTCAACAAAAAAAAAGCCCAAGGAATTGAGGAATTTCGTTGGAACTTTCACCACCGTTTTCGGCCCTCCAAGGTTGGTCCAAATTGAGCTTTCATGAGTTGGCCTTTGAGGTTGGCAACGTGGCGAATTTTTTCCAAGGGCGGAAAAAAAGGGTTAAAAAGAAGCACCCGGACCGAATGGTGGCGAAAATGGTAGTGATCGTAAGGATCGTGAGTTAGTAAGTTGGGTTGTAAGTATATAACTATTTCCTGTAAGTTGGTTACAATTCGTCCCCTAAATAGGGCGAAAACACCCAACTTATCAACTAGTTACTAACTACCATGAGCCACCAAGTAAGAATCCGGACTCCTCAAAAATGGCTATTTTGAGGACCGAAGACACCACTGCTATACAGGTTCATTCACCCTTCCATTGGAGGGTCTAAAGACGAAAGATGATTCATGGTGACTTTGCAGCAGGACATTTTAAAGGTCACTTTGAAGAAGCTGTGGTGAAGGATTATTCTAGGTGGTGATTTCACTGTTTTTTGTTTTCATCCATGATCCAATTTGTCAACGATTCCCAATGTGACGATCTTTTATTTTTGAAATGGGTTGAAACCACCAACTAGTTAAGTGATATATGTATAGTACATACAGTAGACTGGCTGGTGGCTGGTGCAAATGGGCAAAGGATGGCCTTTTTCCGATGTCATCCGGGTGGTGACTGGAGTCCTATGCGGACTTCCTCAGTGTCGAAAAGGATGATTTAGTAACGTTTAGTGACGATCGGTAGTAAGTTGAGTTGATTTCATCCTATTTTGAAAACTTATTTGTAACCAACTTACAGGGGGGTTTAGCTATAGTTGGATGTTTCCGAAAATAGTGGTACCCCTAAATCATCCATTTTAATAGGGTTTTCCATTATAAACCATCCATTTTGGGGTACCACTATTTTTGGAAACACCCAGTTAACAACCCACCTTATAACTACTAGCTGTGCTGTGCTGTTCTTAGTGGTGAACAGTCATGAGCAGTAAGGTGGGGGTTGAACACTAACCAGCTAGTTACGATCACTACCATCTTAACTCACCAAGTAGATAACAACCAATCCCATGTAGCTATACGTATATTTATAATTTGGGTATACATATATTATAGTTGTTTAACCCCCCTATTATGACCCAAACAACCCCCGAGATCTTTGTTTCATTCGCAAGTAGTAGTAGTGACTTGTGAAAAATCCCTTCACGACAAACAAAAAATCCACCAAACCCTCCGCTTCCACCGCCTTCAGGTGGCCAGTCTCTTTTGTAGCACCGTTTCTTGGTTTGGTGAAAAAGCAAGTTTTGGCGGCGGAGTTGTCTGGGTGGTGGTTTCGAATATTTTTTATTTTCACACCTACTTGGGGAAGATTTCCATTTTGACTAATATTTTTCAAGGGGGTTGAAACCACCAACCAGTTGTGATCATACTCTTGATAGTTCAGAAATCCCAATTCCCAACAACCACCGATTTGGATGGTGCAAAAAACCAACCCTAAATAGTGGGGATAAACTCCCTCAACTGGTGATTTCTCCCAGATTTCTGGTTACCATCAACCGTGAGGCCCCTGGTTTTTGTGTTTTTTTGTTGTCTCTAACTCACCCAAGGAGGCCAACCTGACGAAGCTTTTGGGGCATTACTAATACCACTCCCCCTCCTGAAGTTTAACAGCAAAAGCCCCCGTGAAAATGGTGGTTGGAGGACGATCCGGCTGACCCTATTGGGTTTTGGTAACTTTTCAGGGGGGAACTGTTAAAATTTGGGAGGGTATTTGGCCAGGAAAAATAAAGTTTATGGTCCGAATTGGCTCAGTGAGAGGGGGGTTGTACTACCTACAGTGATATGCGGATTCTACTAAGCCATGAAAATAAGGATCCCATCATCCAGAGGTAGTACAACTGACGACTAAACTCAAAATACCACAACTTTTTGCAAAATACTGCAACTTAACTCAAAATACTACTGCAACTGCTCAGTACAGTAACAGCTACTGAGATCATGCACTTTTGCAGGCAATATCAACCGACGAACTGAATTTGGTTTACGACGACTAAAAAACCATATTTCTAACAACAACTCAAACTCATACATTGTGCTACTAGAAAATATTCCTTTTGTATTCTTTTCATATTTGGAGAGAAGGATGCTCGCCAGGTGTCTGAGTGGAATCCTCTGAGAATATGACATCGCTGTCAAATCTTAGCGCATTTTTGCATGTGGAAGCCTGTTGCTTGACATTGACCACAGTGACGGGTACAAACACTATAAGTGAGCTTTACTGCCGTCAACTCGCAGTCTTTGACGATTCACAAAATAATTCACAAAAATCAGAAGAAGCGGAAGCGGCACCTTCGATGCTTTGGGGGCACCTTCAGGCCCCATGGCTGTGTTTGCACCCCTTGTCACCCACGTGTGGGTATAGACAGAGTCTCCATTCGGTCCGCCGTCTCTCCCATCATCAACCAACTATATAGGTACAATGGAACGTCAGAAGGGTTTTGAAGACTGCTGACTTGGGGTGGTTTCACGGGTCCTATGGAATTTTGAGGGTATTGAGAGGGGATTGTTTGGCATGTTGAGATGATGATGTTTTGACTATTTAAATCTCCTTCCCTTAGGACCTGCTACCTCTGGGCCCCAACAACCCATGGAAACATGAAGGTTTTAAGCCCTAAGAATGTGGGTTATAACTCCTCTAAAGAGTGAAGGAAACGTGGCTTCCCATGGTGCCAAAGCATTTAATTTGCACAAGCTACACCCCTGAAGATTAACATAGGAACTGAAAATGATGGTTTGGAAGATGATTGTCATCTTCCAGGGGTGTATTCTCAGGTTCTATGTCAATCTTCCTCAGCTATCAATTTGTAGGTAAATTTTCATGAGCTTGGTGGGTATCAATTTGAGGTTGGAGGCTATCCGGGAGTCTTCTGATCTTCCCAAACAGTAATTTTTCTGGGGCCAACCATCAACTCACCGTTCCACTGAAGCTAGTTGCAAAGGACACAGATAATTTATAATGGTAAATTCAAACTATATAGGTGTTTTTTATGTTCACCCCTACTTGGGGAAATGATCCAATTTGACGAGCATATTTTTCAAATTGGTTGACACCACCAACTTGAAAACAATTCCCCCCTCCCGAAATTTGACATAGATGCTACGACTGGTATTTTGTAAAGCCGCTAACTCCTTTGAACTTTGGTGATTTCGTATAGCTATATTCATGGTGATGCTCCCCACCTCCTAGTAACAGTCAATCAAAAAACGACTATTAAAGCTACATTTCCCTAAACATCCAAATGCCTACTGACAAGGTCTTTTCGGCAGTTGGGGTGCATCATTTTAGCACCCAAACATCTCACCAGACATTTGGATGTCTAGGTCATGACGGGAAAATGCTGGTACCACCCTTGATGGTAATCAACCCCATATATACACCTTATAAGAGTATTTATTGGGTCCCAATCCCCTATTAAAACGCTCCTTGTTTAACGGGTCTTCCTATGATCTCCGGGGTTTTAACCGGTTGGAGATGCTAAGGACGAGGTACCTGCAGCAGATCTGCGCAGTCTCATGCAGCGCAGTTACAAGGCCTGGTGGTTTGTTGGATCCGGAAATCCCGGAAACCCAAGTGATGGCCGAAATTAATTCAGGCTTTTTCTAGCTGGTGGTTTCAAATATTTTCTATTTTCACCCCTATTTGGGGAAATGATCCGTTTTGACTAATAGTTTTCAGATGGGTTGAAACCACCAACTAGTTTTGGATTTATTTCATAAATTGCCGTGAATGGAGGGATACCTGTTTTTTTTGTTTGAAGTGTAAGGAACGGGAAGATCTTAGGATCTTAGTGTCACTTTGTAAGCTAGTTTGATTAATATGTACATTACAATATATCATAATATCGAACTACTATATTTTTTTGCTATTACTTTTGTATACAATGATTATGCACGTTATGACTGCATATGTTTACTATCATTATTATCATTCTCATGATTCTTGCAGTAACTGTTTTTTTCGCCTTAAAAACATATTTTCTTTTCAAAAAGCAATGTTGTGTGCGTGTTTCACGAACCAAAATTCAAAGGATTTCGGATTTGGAGATACTTGAGATCCTGGAACACGTAGGAATTCGTAGCATTTTTTCAAAGGCAACCATGGCTGGTTGCAGGGGTACCCGCGCGAAGTTTAACAGTTCACCCCTGAAAAATGGTGGTCGGAAGACTACTTTCCTATTTTTGAAGGTAACTTTTCAGGGTCTATATTAAACTTTGGGGGGGGTTAAAGTTGATGGAAATTGCCATCAACTTGCTTTCCATGATGCTTCCGTTCTTTTTTTTCTGGTGGTTGGGTAGGGCCTGTTTTTCAAGGAGGTAAAAACCTGGCATAAACGCTGGGGAAGAATGGCATTCCTTACATGTCACATGATAAAGGGAATCTACAACATTACTCCACATTCTACTTGGTGGCTCCTTGTAGTTAGTAACTAGTTAGTAAGTGTTGGGTTATAACTTACAACCCTATTTAGGGGACGAATTGCAACCAACTTACAGGAGTTAGTTGTAGTTATCACCCAACTGATAATTAGTTACGAACTGCCATGAGCCACCAAGTATCATGTAGGTAAACTAACACTGGCCACTCAAAACCACTATTTTTTTCCCACGAATATATGATTACTAATCCTGTAACTAAAATGGCGGATTCTCCATGGCCATCCATGTTGGTTTTTCTCCCTGGAAAATCTAACATTTTGAGCCTACAAATCAACCAAAGGAAATCCGAAAACTCATCGAAAAACCCATCCACCTTCATGACTTTGGGTTCCCGCCCTTAATCTTCCAGTTGATTTACTTGGATGTGCCAGGAAGATAGGATCAATGGTTAGGATCAGTGGGTGATTTCCCCCCAAGGAATACCCCATTTATTTTCGTAGGTGATTGTTACATATTGTTACCCCATTGATCCGATCACCATTGATCCATCCACTTCCGTCGTTTTGGGACATCCAAGTTGCCGGAGTTTAGAAGCTCATCAACCTTGACCCCCCCTCAACGGGGACCTTCAGCTTCTGTCACTGATCTGATGCAGACCTTTGATCATGAAGATGTGGTACCGAGTATCAAGGTCACCCTGAGAGGGGAGGAAAATCGGGGAGGTTTGGGGGGTCCATGAAATGGATTAAACGGGACCCAGGTTTTTTTATGTTTTTTTTTGGGAGGAAAACTCAAGACACTGCTCAGAAATTGATGGGCTTGAGTTCGAACAGGAGACATTCATATCCATTTTTTTTGGGGGGGATCTATTTGTGATACAAATCTATGGTCATTTTGGAGGGGGATTTTGCCCGCAAAAAACGGGTTGGTTTTACATCTTTCATGAGGGCCTGGAGGAGACCTCGTTGTGTCGGGTGAAACTAAGGGGGGTCCAAGAATCCCCAGGGCCCCAGATCTTACGTTTGGAGTTGAACAAAACATCGGAATTGAAAGACTCAGAAGTTGCAACGGATTCCATATTTTTTTTTACCGTACTTGCGCCAGAAATCGGTTTTTGTAGTTCTTCGAGAACAGCAACAGCAACAACAACAAAATCAGTGGATGCAGGTCCATTCTTTTCATTGCTTTTAGACCATTCCCATATCGTTTGTGTCAATGATTCTACGTTTTTTTTTTCGAATTGAAGAATCTGAGAAACCTCTTTGGTTGTCAGGAAAAAAAACAAAAAACTCCAACCCAGTATATGTGCTGTCCTAAACAAATCATCTAAACGATTATCCATCTACAACTGTTGGCTCAAAATACGCATCTCCCCCAAACCCAACCAGGTCGGCCGAAAAACCAGTCTGGGGGCGTTTTTTTTTTTTGTGTCAGCGGCTTGGGCGTCGTTGCGTGACCGTAGGTGAATGACTTGTACGTTATGGAGCTCTTTCATGGACCAACCTTTGCTTTCAAAGACGTAGCTCTGCAGGTCCTGTTTGTCGTTCCTCTCTGCTTGGTCCGTGAAGTTGAAGCACTTTTTGGTGGATTTTTTTTTGGTGACTACCTCCATGGTGGATTGGTTTTTGAGAAGGGAATTTTAGTATATGGTTTCCCAAAATGACCAAAAACATTTTTTTCGAAAGGTGAAATGGTGATGTTCAAGTGAGGTTCCATATCATGATGTTCGTTTGTGATGGACATGTTTTTTTTTTGGAACTTTACATAAACAACACCTGGAAAAGTCATGGCAGCCTCATGTCTTTTTGAAGCCCTCACGAATCTTGCTATTGAGAAGAGTCCATTTGAGTGACCAAAACCTGGGAATCCTGTGCGGAGTGTGCGTAGGGGGATGGTGCACACCCCAAAATATTAGGATCAAGGAAGTGTCCCCCAAAAGTTCAAAAAAAACCATTCAGGCTCAGGAATTATACTAGGTGGTGGCAACTCAAAGATTTTTTATTTTCACCCCGAAATTTGGGGAAGATGAACCCATTTTGACTAATATTTTCCAGATGGGTTGAAACCACCAGCTAGTATAGTTAAAAACATCCAGAAATGATCCAGTCGTCACAAATTACTTGAGCAGCCTGAAGCACACAGGGCCCCTGACCGTTGTTTAGGGTATTTTTCGGGTATGAAATCACTTTTCAGGTATATAGATTATATAGGGACTACAATAAGCCATGACATTAGGTTCCCTATCAACCAACCAGCATCATGGAAGGTAACAACGGTTTTGAAGTGCGACCCAAACGCCCGCAAAAAATCAAGAATTCCTCAATTCCTTCTGGTCAAATTTCATCGCGACCTCACACGGGCCAAAAATCTCAAAAGGTAGCTTTTTGGAAAGGGTTTCATCTCCTGATTTTCAAGGAATTTTGCCAGATAATTCCTTCGCTAGTGGCAGCCGGAGTATTCCTCCTGAAATGGCCATTTCCCACCACCTCTCCATGGGTGGAGGTTCCAGCATCCGCACGGTACTGGTACCGAAAACCATTTGGCTCAAGGTGAAAATATATAGAAGATCAAAGAACACATGACATCCATATCACATACAGATTAAAGAACATCCAGGATATATCTATACCATATTACAATATATAGAATATACATCTATATTGTTACATGTTGACCTCCAACTTCAAGGCCCTTTCCAACTGAGCCTTAAGAAAAGGTATTGGATGTTGAAGGACTTTAGATGCACCACTTGAAGCCATTGTGGAGATGACCTCGATATTGTGGATCATAAGACATTTCAGTCTTTTCTAGATTACAAGATATACATGCGTTCATTTCTATTGGATATTTGTTGAACCTAGAGCACACATATATTGACAAAGACATAGAAAGGTAGGTATTCAACAGGTGCAGTGTGAAACACTGCAAACGCGAAAAACAAACACATCAAACAAAATGGGGGACAAGAAGAATGTCATCCAGCAGGCGGTTTTTTTTTGTCGGGTTTGGTGGACTGACGCTGCTGATTTGTCGAGAATTTCTGGGATTTGATTTCCTGAGTTGGTTTGAACGTACTGTTGATGGAAGAAATCCTAAACAACCACCTAGGGTGTACGAAACCCTGTAAATAATTGGATAAACTACCTATCCATCAACAGTATCCTACCCAAAAATGTGTGGGGAAATAGATACCCTACCCAAAACTAAGAGTTTTTTCCCTTGTGAAAAGAGGCGGGAGCTTGAACTTTCAAGCTGCCAATGTTCAGGGTTTTGGGAGGTTCATGTTCCAAAACATCGGCCCTAAGGCCTTCAAATGATGGGGTAAGGCGGGGACACATAGAATGGGTGAAGGTGAACGAAAATTCGAGTCTTTTGCCTGGCAAAAACTCCTTGGAAACAACGAGTTTAGGAAAAACAACTTGGAGAAAAAACATGGGCGACATTCAAATAATTCATATTCAGAACGATGGAGAAATTTCTGGCCATCAAAAAGATGGCCACCAAAAGGCCGCTTTTTTAAGCCAAGTCTGTCACTGGATGGTGGTTTCAAATATTTTTTATTTTCACCCCTACCTGGGGAAATGATCCATTTTGACTAATATTTTTCAAGGGGGTTGAAACCACCAACCAGAGAAGCGTTTGCCTGTTTTTTTTTTCCGCTCTGGGCAAGTAAAGGCAACCCTATCAAGGCAACCCTATCAAGGTAACATGGCAACCCAACAACCAAAGGTGTGCCCCCTGACTGATTTTCCATGGCCCCAGCCCGTTGGTCAGGGTGGCAAGCTTTTGTAACTTGGGCTTGTTCAGTGAAAATGATGGGATGGAATATTCCTTCATGATAAAAATCGGCAAAGCGTTTGTTGATTGAAAACAACGTTTTAAACATGCCATGACTCGAGGATCATTTTGTTGTTTCGCAAAACCCATGAAACCCTTAGTATTTGCCGTTATTTTTTAGGAGGATCTGGAAATATTTTCAGGACTTTTTTTTCCGGCGATCAACCTACTGAGGTCGGTTTTTGTTTATCTCATTTACGACGGGTTTCCAAAACATCCAAACGGTGGTTGTTTCGGATTTCTGAACCATCAGCAGTATGTAGATAATACATATAATATATATATATATATACCTGGAACCCCCCAATGACTCCTTTTTGATTGGAATTTCGGTCTTCTTTTAGAGGATTGGCGTCCCAAAAAAGAGCGACATTCGTACAAGGTGGGCCCCTACCAGTTATACGTGGGGTTTACAACCCCTATAAGGAGGGTGAAATAACCTCAATTACCCATTTATTTTCGGCCATTTATTGGGCTGAAATAACTCCATAAGGGGCCCTACTTGGAGGATCATCCTGGATTATAAGGATTGTAAGGATCAACCCCCCATTTATAAGCCATTGGCCATTTGGACGGGGGTCCCACAACCCTAGGGGACGTACTAACATTGGTTACTAACCACGTATCCCAGTCCTAGGATGATCCTCCAAGTATATCTTGGATCCTGTCCCCAACCTGCAACGGTTGGGAAAGGGAGTCATCATTTTCTGTTGATCACGGGGCCTCCTACTAATCCTTTTTTTGTGACTGTTGATCACGGGGAACCCATGGAAATATGGCCAAAAAAAAAGCCTTATCACTGTATTATGGAATCAGAGTGGGTTTTATTATAATTGAACTTTAAAAAAGCCTTATTTTTTGCAGGGGTTTGGCAATGTTGGGGGGTTGGTCGTAGTTTGCAGAAAAAAATATATCATTTTCAAGCCCAAAACGTTTGATGATGTATGATACCTCGAGCAGCTTGCGCACATATCCTTCCAGTTTCCTTGAAGTTTTGCTCCCTGAGCCTGATGCATTGCCAGTGACTTTGATGTTGGCAAAGCCCGCCTGGAGCTGGGGCTCTATGTCAAGTTCAGCAACTGGACGGTCCTCCCATGGGCCTTGTGTGCGCTGGCCCACCCAGACTATGAAGAAGCCCGAGCAGCAGCTGTATATCTATGTGGATCTATGTGGAATTTGCACACAGTGCAAGGAGACCTTGCCGTACAGGTGCAGATCTGTTGAAATAAAGAACGGTCAAGTCAAGCTTGAATGGTTTTGCAACCTGCCAAATACTCTTTCCATACTAATCAGAATTGTGGTGTCCTTAAGCTATGTTGAGCTTACCCTGCCGGATGCAGGCCCCCCCCCCCTAACGCGCACCCCCGAGAATCAAGGCCTTTTTAAAGGCCTTCAATTCAGCTCGCCCAGCAACAAAAATGATGAGCCTGAGTAACAAACCAGAGATGAACTTTTCGCGGTGTATATATATAAAGATACATGATGCATATGTCATGTGTATATATATATATAGAGATGTATAACTATCGTATAACATTATATCCTCCCCAGAATCCTTCCAAGGGTTTTCAACACAGTCCTAAAAACGCCTTATTAAGTTCCACGTTTGTCACACTCAACAAAAAAAACTTCGCTCACATCTTGGCCCCCCGAGTTTTTCCCCGAGGCATGCTCCATCCATGCAGCTCTCTCAATATCTTTATTCGCGAAAGGTGCCTTCGAGTCAACAGGGAAAATAAAAACATCGCCCTGAATGCTACTGTTGATGGAAGAAATCCAAAACAACGACCTAGAAATCCGAAACAACGACTTGGGATGTATAGAACCTTGCAAAATCTGGGATAAACTACCAACCTCAACTGGTTTTAACGCCGGATTTCTCAACCATCAACAGCTTAAGCTGCGTGGTTTGGACGTCAAGCTGTCACTGTGTGGTCAACCATCAACAGTACCTTTTGACCTCGACTCGGTCTTTCACATGAGCATTTTGGGTCAAAACTCCACAGGAGTTTCACTGTAGAAACTCGAATCCACCAATTGGGGTTGAAAAAACCCGAATAGATATCCTAAATTGTGGGATGTTTATATACCCATACCATCGATCAAGGTATGGCCTTGTTTATTTAGTAAGTTGATTTTGCACCAAGGTCCGAATATGGCACACTTTCAACTAGCAAATCTTGGACCAAAAAGTAGTAAGTTCAAGTTCGATTCTAACTCTATTCAGAGAACTTCTACCAATATCATCACATGTTTTTTTTTGGCAATTCAGATGTAATTCAGATTGGAAGCCCTTTTCTTCTTGAGACCGGCCAACAAGGCCGATTTGTTTTTTGTTGGTGTTTGTTTGAGCCATACACTCAAGAGGTTTTACTAACAGCCCCTGAAAAGTTACCAACACCCAGAAGGAGTTCGTAAGTCTTCCAACCATCCATCTTCAGGCGCGACCTGTTAAACTTCGGGGGGTAAGATGAGCAATGAAAAAAGGGCCCCTGGTTGGTTGGGTTATATAGGGGCTTATACTACCCAGTTATATAGGGATTAACATAAATATAATAAACCATTATAAGGATCCCTATTAACCAACCAGGATTTCCCGTGGAAAGTAAGGCCGTTTTTTTTTCGTGGCTCAGATGATGAGATTCCATGGGGTCGGGTTAGTCATATAACGACCATAATGACCACCGAGTCGTCGAAAGAAAAACCTGAAAACGATGAATTGGGGTGGGAGGGTTTCCTGGGATGTCCTGCTGATACGACTGGTAAATGGATGTCCTTTCAGCCCATATATAACTAGGTGGTGGTTTCAAGTATTTTTTATTTTCACCCTTACCTGGGGAAATGATCCAATTTGACTAATATTTTTCAACTGGGTTGAAACCACCAACTAGATAAGTAGGTTGAAGATTCGTCCCGTAAATAGGTTTTAAATCAACCAACTTACTAAATAGTTACGATCACTTCCAGTCGGACACTCGATCGTAGGGTTTTGAAACGGTGCGGATTTTTGTCGTTGGAAACATAACCCGAGGCCCATAGGTGGAGCCTGTAAATCGGTCCTACCCGTAGTGAGTCCGAAAAAAGTGGAGCTACTGGGGATCTTTTTGGAGGTATTTTTCCGAAACTTTTTCTGAGGAGTGTTTAAAAAAAAAAACGGATTTGAAGTCTCAAAGTCCCAGGGTAAGTTGAGTTGAGTTGATGTTCCAAAGTTTTTGTTGTTGCCACCTGCAGCTGCTAAAAAAAGTGATGAAGGTTAGAATGTCTTTAACCCATGGGTGATTTCAGCCGAAAACCGCACCCAAGGGTGGCCACAACTTTCTACATCGCGCCCCTGGGATGCAAGGAGGAAGGAGGGACAATTTTTTCAGGTCTTTAGCAGGGAAAGATGTTGGATTTTTCCATGGGCTACGTCAGTGAAAACCAGAGTTTTTTGTTTGAACGTCGACACACATTTCGGCTCGATTTCTACGTGACCTGCTCAAGCCGATGTATCTCAAAGATTTTTTTTTTTTCCGGAGCCCTCGAAGAATTTCAACGGAAGGCAATTCATTTTTACAAAAAGAACATCCTGTGCACAAGTGAGCAATGAAAAAAACCATGGCTGTTTAGGTTGTATAGGGGATTATACTACCCAGTGATATGGGGATTATAATAAACCATTATAAGGATCCCTATCAAACAACTAACATTGGATGTTTTTTGTAGACCCCTGACATTTATCATATGGAAGCTGAAAATACTGTAAGTTTTTGTAAAAGACAATTCCTTTTGGAAAGTTTATCATTTTCAGGTTCCATTCGTCCAAACTTTCCGGGGAGTATATACATTCTTTTTGGGGGACTGGGGGAAGGAGGTGCCCCTGTAGACGTCAAGTTGGGGTCAACAGCCTGTAGAGGATGTACCCTAAGAATCCATCTCCCCCCTCCTATGGGTTTCCACAAACGACCCTCCTAATTCATGACAACCCTGGGGGCCGAAAAAAAAACAGGTGGCAACTTGACACCCCGGCAGACATCCCTTGCGGATTCTTAGGGTATGCACATTTTTGTGTGAGAACCTCCGTGCCAAGAACAAAAAATCCCCCTGTAGATTCCTCCCCCCCAAAAATGGGTTGCTCTCACAGTGAGCCGATGGCTGATTCACAGCGGCTACACCTAAATTGTACGCTTCAAAGAATGGTTTGGAGAAAGGTGCACTCTGCTACTGACATAGCAAATGTAGAAACTTGACCATGTGCAAATTCAAAAAAACATATCGATCAGGTATTGAAATGACCTCAAAAACTTCAAATTTCTTGAAACTGGCAAGCTGGTAAAGAAAAAAACAACTGGGTGCCATTCTCTTGTCGTGAGAAACACTTTTGAGGGTACACCCTGGAAAATGAGCATTTTGAACCTAAAAACCACTCAATTGAAAAGGAACATCTTCCATCCACCTTCATTATTGTGTTCCATGTTAATCTTCAGGGGCTAACCATGTTAAACTTCAGGAGTCTATTTCCTGGCAAGATCCGATCGTATTTTTTCAAGATCTTAGATATCCTACTTTTTGGTGGCTCATCTGTAATTAGTAACTACCTGGAACCTGTTTGTCCTCTATTTTGGGGCTTCAACCCTCCAAAACAAGGTCTTTTCCAATCAAAACAGGGGTCATTTGGGTTCCAGGGAATTTTCAGTTAAGGGTTAAAAGTTAAAACTATGATGAAAACCCCTGTAAGTCAGTTGCTTGAACTCTTCGTCCCCTATAAATTTTGGGTGATGAAATCACCCAACCTACTAACCACGATCCCATTTTCGCCACCAAGTGACACCCCCAGGTGAAACCTCCAAAGGAGCTGAAACGCAATGCAAGTCGTCACTTGGGCTTGGGAGCGAGCGGAAACCAACGTTTTTGTGAATGGGAGGATGCGAGAGGACCATGACGGATGTATGATATATTTATACCTAGACATTTTCTAACTGGTGGCAACTCAAAGATTTTCACCCGGATCCCTGGGGAAATGATGTAATTTGACGAGCATATTTTTCAACTGGGTTGAAACCACCAACTAGTATATTTACCTATACAATTTTTATTCAGAAAGAAATCAACCAAATGTAGGGTAAGTTTTCACCCTACCATCGCTTGGACCCGTGGACCTCGGACATGTTCAGCGCTGAATTTTTTGGTAAATGTAGGTACACCCCCGAAGATTAACATAGAACAAGTAAATGATGGTTTGGAAGAATGATGACTTTCCTCTTTGAGGGGTTTCTTGTCAGGTTCTATGTTGATCTTCCGGGGTGTACTGTAAATACATACTGGACCATACATGGATCCTTTTGGCTAGAAACGTCGTTCGATTTTTTGTCTTGGGAACTGTCGTTTGCCTGAAGAAGGGGGGGTGAGGGGTAAGCTTTTTGCAAATGTGTTTTTTTTGAGGGGGGTGGAAAGTTGGCCTGTATTTTTTGGTTGATGGGTGAAATTAACCATTAAGATAAAGGAGATTCTTATTGTAGTTGTTTTTATTCAGGACATGTTTCAGGACAACCCCTTGAGTGAACCTTTCATGCATGAATTTATGTCGGACCCGGCAACAGAAGTTCTTCGTTCAAATTTGGTTAAAGTGCACTTGGGCACACAATAATAGGTCGGGTTGTTTGCTTGGCAAGTCAGAACGTTAGGTAGTGCGTTGGTTTTCTTGCATGCTTAGCATTGTTGCGGTCTGCCGCAGCGCTATTCTTTTCAAGCCTCTTGGAAGAAGCAGACAGAGATTCTGCCACAAAGCTTCTCGGCTGCAGCGTGTGAGTGGGGGGCTCTGGCAAGAAAGGCGTGTACAGTAATTACATAGAATATTTGCGAATCGCCGAACCTTTAGATTTCCACTGCAGAGCCCGTCCTGCTGCGTCAGGTTGCGCGCTGCTCTTTGTCATGGTCCCGGGCTTGGGAGCCACGATTTCAGCTGGCGAGGCTTTTATTTTCGTTGATTGGCCAGTCGCTTTTGCAACTGGTTCGGGCGAAGATTGTGGAACCAGAGCACTTCTACGGCGAGGCTCGCTGGGAAGCTGCCGGGAACTTATATTCCATGTTTGCAGCATTCATCCAGAAAGGCCAGATGCGTGATCTATTGATTAGATATAGGAGATTGCCCTGATTACGCAAACTTAACTTGGACACCAAGTTTCGACGATTGATCGACGAGCTCCCCCCGAAGCGTGCTAAGAAGTGGCGCGCAAACCTTATACCGTCGATTTGCACAGGGAAAGCAAGTCTAATTTCTTTGTCATGAAGACCTGACCCTGGACAAACGATCTAAAAACCTAGGCGCTGCCACTTCTGTCGGGAAGCAATGTTGTAAGCTTAGCACGCAGTTCTGGCGCAATATTTTTGCAGCTCTGCAGTGATTCGTTGCTTGAGGTGTTTTATTTGCGAATTGGAATTTGGAGGGCCCAAGGAACCGCTTGGCCCACCAGATCATGTATGCCATGTGGAAGCAGGCCGGGGCAGAGGGCCAAGAATAGATAGCGAGTAATTTCACAAAAATCACAGCTCCACGCTTAGCTACTGGCATAATTCCGGCGGTGCCTCCAGGCTGTTATGGCCTCAGATTTTCAGCTTGGATGTGACTTTTTGTGTTAGTGGGCGGTTAGCTTTGGTCTGACAGGTTGGCTGAACACCACCACAGATGACTTCTGGTGGTATCATGACGATTGTGCCTGGTTCTGGGAGACCGGGCGCAAGGGGCAACACATACGAGGATGAAAGAGTGTTCAGGTTTCCACTTGCGTGGTCAACCATTTGGAAATGATTTTGAGCTGGCAGGGCGACTTCCCGGCAGTCAGCAAGGGCCAGGCCTGAACCAGGGGTTGAAGATCAGAGTTTCAATATGCCAGGGTATATGACGATGTATGTGTGCTTGCATGCATTCTTTGACCTGTTTTGTTTATTCGTGCTCGTGCACGCATCTTTGATCTCGCAAGGCCGAGTGAACACCGAGCCGCCAAACGTGAGAGCAAGAGATTGATGCAGCCCTCACGTGTGTCCAAAAAGAGCGCAGGCAAGCGAAGGGCACACGAATGCCCTGCTGTGCTGAGTTCCTTCTCATTGAGAAAACATTCTGTCCTGACGTATTTTCAATAATCAGTTGCCTTTCTGC
This sequence comes from Breviolum minutum Mf 1.05b.01, assembly GCA_000507305.1. Classification (NCBI taxonomy): domain Eukaryota; class Dinophyceae; order Suessiales; family Symbiodiniaceae; genus Breviolum; species Breviolum minutum. The sequence continues at coordinate 288,147 of DF239085.1, read as the reverse complement.
ACCACCGTTTTAGGGCATTCCTTATCAGTCATTGTCGGCTTGCATTTCTTTTCTATTCTGGCCCACAGTTTGTTGCAAAGGGAATCTGACCATGCCATGTTCCGCAGCCGCAGATACCATCCCCAAGCAAAAGGCGTCGATCTTGTCACGGAACAGCCATCATGCCAGGAAAGCGCTTCAGTGTAGTCAAGTCCGAGGCCCGCAGAGCTGTGGTGAAAGCACCGCGCCTCCAAAGCGGTGGAAACGCTTCTTTGGTTGCTGTGGTGCGGCCATGGGGTCAAGCCTTCTGGGCCTTTGAAGGTTCGAATGTGGCAATATATGACCTAGACTCATCGTTGTACAGAGAAGACATGCAAACTTCATTTGGCTGTAGCTTTAAGTTTAAAGTTTAAAGGTAGCCTTTACGTTTTTGTTGGGTTGGGGGAAAACCTTGTTTGCGCACTCATTGGTGAAATATACCATTCTTTGGTTTTTATTCGCGAACAGTCCTTGCATGACCCCTGCATCTCCCTGAGGTGCTACTGCTGATGCGCCACTGTGGCAGGTGCAAGTCGCTGGCATGGCCCGGAACATGTTCAGCTATTCCATCATTGTGGCAGCACGGGAGGCTTTGCCCAGTCGCCCGAATCCAGAGGTTAACTCGCTGGCTGACCTGGAGAAGGTGTTGCGGGTCCGCCTCCAAACTGGCGCGCCAGGACCTTCAGGTCAAGTTGATCCTGATGGGGTCGGGAATCTTGCCGTGGCAAACTTGCGTGTATGCTGCGGGGGAAACCCCGGTGGAAGCTTTGAAGTTCATCCATTTCATCTTATCGCACCCAGTGCAACATGGCATTTTGCCGGCCATGCCAGAGCTCTCCGTGGAGGTGATTGGTGGCAATCTGGGCAGCCTGCCAGAGCCGTGCGTCCTGAACGAGACGCCAGTAGTGGACCCTGCACCGAAGCCTTTCAGCGTGGTGCCCCCTCGTGGCAGGCGCCATGTGCTGGCGCAGCTGGAACAGAAAGCCGTTGAAGGTGAAGATTCACAGGCCCGAGAAGAAGAACAAGATGACGAGGAGCAACAGGGCGGATCGTGCTACGTTTTTTCCGTCTTTGGAGGGATTTACCCGTGCTCGATTTGATGGGAATTCCATTGCTGGGGCCCATGTGAAGCTTGGTGCAGACGGCGATGGTGGGAGAGAACTGCCTTGCCGGTCTGCCGGTCTATCTGGTCAGCCGATGTGATCCGGTGGTGGAATGGCTGCTGCATCAAGGCACCGTTGCTTGGGCGAGGCCACTGCTTGAAGGCTGTGCATCAGATGAGCACCGCCGCTTTCATTACATTGCGCTGTACAGACAGGCTGCGCTTCGGTTTCACCTGGGGTGGGGATTATAGTCATAGATGACAGCTTGCAACAAGTCAAGCCCCTATCGTGAAAATGGAAAGGAGACAAGGGGCAGCAATGTTTTTCCAACAGAAAAAATGGGTTTTCCAGTTCGAAAAAATGGTCTCATGTTGCGTCCCTCATTTCAGAGGGGTTTTCCAGAATGAAATCTTAAATAGGGGTAAATAGGGGTTAATAAAAAATCCGTAACTTTCACTCACATTTCCGGCTGGCATTGGGATTTTGGGACGGTAATATGCCCATATGCAGGTATCAAAGGTACAAGGAGTTTTCGCCATGTTTCCCATACGGGGCCTTAGGATGCGGATTTATTCGTCAACTTGCCAGAATGACATGAAGGGTGGGTGGGTCGCTGCCTATAGGTATTAATGGCCAACAAATAGATGGTTAGTAACTGGAGTTATAACCCCTAAGTGGAGTGAACAAATCCTTCTCATAACTGGTTTTGTGGGCCCATCTTGTGGGTTGCAGAAAGGATTCTCTTGAGAATCCTGAAGCACTTCAGATTGGTTTAGATGATACTTTGGCGGCCCTTAACATCTTCTTCAAGACGTTCGGGGCCCACATGATCCATGTATGGTATGCTTACCTACATTGGTTTAATTCTCATATTAGATTGAATATGCCGTACATGGATGTTGTGGATACAGCAGTGGAAGATTTAGTGTTTGTTTTTGAGTCACGAATTTGACCGCAACAAAACACATCTCAGAAAAAACACATCTCCCTGAATCCATCGGATTCAGCGAACTGGGCAGACATATCCATCCATCGTTTTCCCAACCACTTAGACACCTTGAAATTGTTTTCTTTTCCGGTGATTTTTTAGGAATCTGGGATTCATCACCAAACCATTTGAGAGAATATTTGTTTGGGACCTTTCTTCAAACATCTCAAATTTAAATCCAACATACCCTCCTGCTTCCTACATGTTTTCCCAACCATTCAGCTACTTACCCGACTTACCCTTTAAAAAAAATATGTAAAAAAACATTCCCTTCTGGAAGAGTTGAGCTTTTAGAAATGGATCGGCTAATTTAAATTTGAGGAGCCGAGCTTTTACCTACATCAAAAACTTTGAAAACCATAACCAGGTGGTGGTTTCTAAGATTTTTTATTTTCACCCCTAAACTTGGGGAAGATGAACCCATTTTGACGAGCATATTTTCCAAGGGGTTGCTTCAACCACCAACAGTTAAACAAAATCCACCATCCATTGGACCATCCATGTGTTTTGGTAAATCTTCCAGGCGTCCCATGGATCCATAATGGGGAATTTTAAGGTGCCCTCCCAACAAAAAAACCCAGCCATTTTCCGATCCTTGCGCCGAAAAAATCATCCGCAGCTGAGAAGTTTGGGTCGAAAACTTCAGGTGCTTCACAAAGCCAAGAAAGAGGGTTGCTTCGATGGTTAATTATGGCTATAGTCAACCAACCCCCCCCCCCAGAAATAGTCGGCCTTATTAGCCTGCATTTTAAGGCAGGCCATTAAACCATGCTGTTGTTAGGGGGTACATGGAACAAAGTCCTTGACATATTTTTGACTACGCAAGGCATGGAATTGTTTAGCGGGATATAGCGGGATCAGATAATACAAAGTTTGGCTCCAAATCTGAAAAACATGGAGAGATCAGCAACTTTGTAGGAAATCCATGCGCCCAATCAATTGAAATCAACAGAGTAGTCTAGGTGCAGCCTGGATTCTGAATGATTTGTTTGGAGGGAGGGTTCCGAATAGTGGATTCTTTTTGGGGGCTGGTTGACCAGCCAAACATTAAGGGATGGAGCCTGTCCATTCTGGATATTCTTCTGGATTCCTGGATCAATGGTGATTAACTTAACCTGTTGCATACCTGCCAAAGTAATCAGTGCACCTAGGCTATATGAACGGGAAATTCTAAGGTTGTTTCAACACACCTTTGGAACACACCCCTAAACCATTACCAACGGGCTATAAGCCGGGATTCCTTTCCTAGTTGGCGTTGCCGGGGGAGTGCCGAAACGGTGTGCGATATCGGGGTGTGTTGGTAACTTTCTTGGAGAAATATTCGGGGTCAGGATCAAAAGAATCAATCCACTTAGTCACCACTGATCCTTCCAACTGGGTTTCCAAGCGAGTGGTTGGTGGGTTTGGTTGGGTTGGAGGGTTTTAGGAAGGCCTGTGTGTTGGATGTGTGTTTGAAAGGATTTCTGTAGTTACAGAATCTCAAGCAGAAAATGGTGATCTGCCCTGGCGTAAAACAGATGATTTGTCTCCGCTTGAAGTTTGTTACAACCAAACTTTGAGACATCCTTTGGTTCATATTTGGCTCACCCAAAAAAATGACCTGCCATTTTATGTAAAGCTCAAGTATGATGATACTGTTGATGGAAGAAATCCTGCACCAGTTGATAGGTAGTTTATCCCATTATTTATACGGTTTTATACATCTCAGGTGGTGCAGGATTTCTGAACCATCAACAGTATGTGAAAAGCATTTGAAACCCCAAAAACTCACATTTTGAATCCATAAAGTTGGCTCTTTGGGTCGAAGGAAGTTCTCCTTGTTCAAAAGGAGGTAATTTTGAGGTTCGAAAACCGTGAGTTTTCGGGGGAGTAATTGTTATGTTCCTTTACCAATGGCCCTAAGGATCCAGATATGTCCTAAGAAAGGGATTTCCCTTATAATCCTAGTCTGGGGATGGGATTGGGAACATCAAACCTACTCTAGGGAAGGGTCTGGATTCTTAGGGTGGTAAAAATAGAAGTAGCTGGCAAACATACTGAGTTGAATGATACTTTTATGCTCATGCTTTCAGACATTTGGTGTTTCAAGTTGAAGAGAAGCTCTTATTTTTACAGGGTTTCCAAATATCTCAACACCATCTATGCATAGCTCCACTTATGATGCTTCAGAAATCCAAAAAAAAACACCTGGGATGCTCAAAACACCGCAGTTTGACACTGTTGTGAAAGATGGCGATCGCCACTCCCAAGTTTGGTGGATTAGTAAAAAAGCCATGATAAACCAAGACTAATGGGAATACCGCCATCTACTTTCTTCTTGTTGTGGTGGTGGTGGTGGTTGTTGTTGTTGTTGTTGTTGTTGCTGTTGTTGTTGTTGTTGCTGGTGGTGGTGGTGGTTAAGACTTGGGATTTTTCTGTTTTTTTAAGACTTATACTTAGGGTCATCCCCATGAGACAGGATGAAAACAGCGACCAACTAGGAGCCTTTTTCATTTTGGAAACGTACCATGAAAGTTGACCTTTCCATTGCCATCTTGGGAGGTGCATCACTTTTACACCATTTGTGCTAAGGTCTGAACTCCCACTGATTCCCTATGGTAAAGGGATAGTCATTAAGGGCTGGATAACCACACCCTTGCAAGGACCTTAGGCCCTAGCGGCCCTAGCACATATCAGCTCCAAGGAATAGTCATATTTAATAACATCCTACCCTCCATGACAAGGAGATTGACAAGTTTTATATTCCTTTAAATCTGGGGATTTGGGATGTTCCTCCGCCACGAAGAACATTTTTGGGAAGTGGTGAATATGGGGATGTGTTTTTTCTCCAAACCGAATCACATCTACCCTTGATGATGGAGCTAAAAAACATTCCCTGAACTCTGCTGTCTCCCCCAGGAATATCCACCTGGACCCTCCTGAAACTGGGACCCCTCCCCTCAAAATTTCAAGTTCCTGAAGTTTTTATTTTCAGGCCATTTTTCAACTTGGGCGTTTTTTTGAAGTACGTCACTTTTTAAGTGGCGGAAAATTGGCCCAACTGAACAGCTGTTTTCAGTGAAATGCACCATCCAAAAATCCCCCGCCTCTTCCCGGCCAACGTGGAAATCCTCCAACCCAAAGGATTGACACGTCGGAGAACAATGGAGGAACAGGCCTGGAGATCTTTGGGGGAATATCCGATGGAACGGACAAATCGACAAAAATTCACAAAGATTTTTCAGAAAGGGCGTGGAAGAACCCTTAAAAAAACAGTTTTCAATGCATATTTGGTGATTTCCAACCATTTTTCAATGCATATTTGGATATATGTGGTGATTTCCAATCATTTTCTTCTGGAAAGATTTAAAAAATCATCCAGTTGAAACAACCATAGGACCTAAACAGATGGCTGAATCAAGTTCCAGGCAAATGTTATTCCTGAAACTCTATGCGTCGAGACCTCAAAGTGTCTCACAAATCAGGATCCTTTTTGAAATCACCTGGAAACTCCTGGGTGTACACCCCCCCAAAACCTGGGATGACTGGCTGGAACATCCCCATCTTCAATAGGAAATACATCTTCAATCATGGTGGATTTTTTCCATTGGCATGTTAGCTTTCATGGGGGTAAATGTTGTTCTGACGATGATTTCTGAGTTCAAAATCCATCCAGTTTCCGTGGACAAAATCCAGTGAGCACCAAATTAGGACGGTTAAGATACTTTAACGCGAATGAGACATTGGCATTCAACGGATGAAATTAATGATTTATCTGCGTATCAACTGGATCAAACGGTTAAAACTGTCCAGAATTTCTTTCATAATCAAGAAATGGTATTTGTGGGATTCCAACCACCATTAAAACAATGGGGTGTTAACATCATTACCACTGCTTACCTTTCTAAGGGTTTCAATCATCGAAATTGGGGAAAAACCATTATGGTTTCAACCATTACCTAAGGGTTTCAACTATTATTGGATCATCGATACCCCTGGGTTACCTAGAAGGTGGTTCGGAAGCCCAGGGGTACACCCTCGAAGTTTAACAGTTCACCCCTGAAAAGTTACCGAAACCCAATAGGAAAGGATCGTCTTCCATTCCCACCATTTTTCAGGGGCTATGTTAGTGTCTTCAACTTCGGGGGGGTATCATCTCAACCACCTTCAACCAACCAACCAACATCCTGTGTGCTTTTTCAAGGCGCGGATTCGCCCAGGTGCAGCGAATGGGAGCTGATGATGGGGGGGGTTTGGACTCCGATGTTTTTTCCTTACCAAAAAAGCCAACCCTAAGACTCCAGGTATGTCCTTATCGGGATCCATATATTGGGATCCTTATATTGGTTTATTATAATCCCTATATAAATGGGTAGCATAATCCCCTATATAACCTAAACAACCAGTTTTTTTTTCATTGCTCAGGTATGTCCTAAGATTTCGGGATTACACCGATCCATTCCAAGCTTCTTTTCGGATGGGAGTGGAACCCAAAACATCCTACTCGATCGGAATGGGTGAGGGGATTCTCCGGGCGATACCTTTTTTTGGTGAGATCGGGTCATCTTTTGGTCTGCCCCTCCATGGAACTCACGTATCCCACCTGCGGAAAAGAACATCATCGGGACCCAGCTACCTTTTAAAGAGGACATGTTAGTTCCCTGGAGGGTAGTACTTGGAGGATCATCCCAGTTAGTAAGTGGTTAATCACCATGATTAATAAGTCTCCTAAGGATCGGGCAACGTTCCACTTCCAAATGGCCTTTCCATAGCCTATACACGGGGGTTACGAACTACTAACCACTTACATCCACTGGGATGATCCTCCAAGTACTGCTGGGTTTCCCTGGATCTCTACCACTATCGCCACCAAGTACCAGGGATGGAAATCTGATGGTTGCATGTTGCCTGTACCACATCCAAGTCGGCATCTCTCCATTTTTTCCAGTTATATCTTCGCTCCGTTTCAACAAAAACGATGACATCCGGGATTCCGTTTTACATCCTGAGTTCCAATGACTCACAAGGGGGCTTTACTGCAAGATGGGTGCCTAGAAATTGTGAATGTATAAATAACGCCTGTAAATGGCCTGAAAAAAAAGTGGGTAACTGGGGTTACTCCACCCCAGCAAGTGGAGTGGTAAGCCTCCTTATAACTGGGCTTGGGCCCATATTGTGTATGTCAATATGTATGTACAAAAACCAGGTACGTGGTTACTGTAACGTGCGGAAATCTCCACACTTGAAGCATCTTGAAGGCCCTAGAAATGGAAATAATGGAATCTATATAGACTAAAGTCACGAAGGGTAGTAACTGGATGGTGCATAGGACTTATCTCGAGGTATTTGAAAGAAGGCAATGCTTGGAAAACCCACAGAAATTTTAGGGACATTTATCCCACACCCTCCAACTAGGAACCTGAAACAAATGCTAGGTTTCCAAGTTCGAAATCTCCCCCCAGGTGCAAACAAAATATTCAGCCTCAAGCTCATCATCATCACTGGTCAACCTACCCCCCCCTTCAGCGTACCCCAGGGTTGAATAGCCGGCCTCCTTGGGGGAAACCAATTGGTTATGTAAGCCCTTAATATAAGGCATAATTTTTTTTTGCGGGTGCACGTAAGGGGGGGTTGGCTGACCAGTCATGAGGTAACTGTGTTAGCCCTTTTCCCCCCACCAAGACTCTCCAAAGCTACTTGTAAACTTCCAAGATTTTCGACGCCAAACAGTGTTTGTTGAATCGAAACCATCACCTTGGTCAGGGAATTCAAGGGCCTTTTTAAGGGATGACAAAAGCGCCCCATCATCCCCTAATAATCTCTTACTGAAATAATCCCTTGGTTTTCACATAGAAAATGGTGGTTATTAGGGGATTATTATAGGCCATAACCCTAAGAAGTAAGACCCTTCTAAATGTCCTTGGGCCCCAAGAAGCCCCATGAGACTCCCGAAGCGCCTACGCCCTCAGGGATTCGAAGCGGAATTCGAATCGAAATCCCTCTCGCTCTGGTTCTCGTCGCTTGGTTGGAAAAGGCGAAGGTTGGATGCGCTAAAAATGGGACGAATTGAATAAGTTACCGTCACCTGGAAAAACATAGGAATGAAAGTACCAGTGTACCAGTTTTTTGTTGGCAACTATGGCTGGCTGGTTTTAGGTTTTTCTTTAGTTGATGGAAATTGAAATCAACGTTGCAACGGCTGGAAATTCCAGGTACATGAATGGCTGAAATTCGCGGGGAAAATTCATGTAGGTAAAGTTTTTCCAGGAACCCATGGGTCGCATATGGAGATTACAAAGTGCATGGATGTCCCAGGAAGTTAGTAAACGTTTAGTAAGTGGGGTTATAACCCTACTATATCCCATTTATAAGTAGGTGAAATTTACATTGATCCGATCACCATTGGATCCTAACAAACCCGTCCCGGGACATCCAAGTGGGCGCCAAATGGATGGCCAAATGGCCGGAAGGCTCATTCCTTTCTGCCGTCCACCTTGGTTCACCAGCTTCACCCCTTGGAATTTCCCAAAGGTGCTGCGATTTTTGGTCGAGTCTAAGTCGTCCCATTATTCCCACCATGGGAACCCACGTTTCCTTCATTTTTAGGGGTTATAACCCTTAATTTGGGGTGTAAAACCTTCATTTTTCATGGGTTTTGGGGTCCAAGGGTATATAGTAGCGGATGGGAAGTCATCAACCCAATAATAGGGGGTTTATATACCCATTCTAAGGATTCCCGTCATTAAAGGTGGGGTGAGTAAACTCCCCAATATAAGGAGTTGATCGACCTTAAGCCCTGGGTCCAAAACGAGGTACGCTTTGACGGTAGAGGTTCTACCCCAGTTTGGATCGCGGATTACAAAGAAACCAGTATTCTGGGACCAGTAATGGTGGGTGGATTATACTACAATTATATAGCCCATAGGATCCATTTATTGACTGGTATATTTATCTACATGTGGTTGGATCTTTATGGTATTCATGTTGGTAAATATACCATAATAGATCCTTTGGGTCCGGGGATTCTCACCCCAATTTGTTGCCTTTCATCTCTTGGGCTGTGCTGAAGACCCCGTGTTTCGAGCATCGCCATCTTTCTCAGCCTGGATGACGAAACAATTGTCCCCCGAAGCCAGGCCAGTTGACATGGTCGATGACTTTTTAGGAAGGGCAACACTTTGAAGTTTTGTTGTTTTTCAAGGAATGAACATATAAGGAACTGCCTGCAAAAGGTGTTGAAAATTTTCCAAGCAACTATTCGTTTGCAGAAGGTTTGAACTAGAATCTAGGTTTAACAACATGAGATCTCAAACTATTGACATTATTGACTATCTTCACTTCTGAAAACATGGAATGGGGCCAGGACTCATGGAAGGTGTCAAAGAAAACTCATCGTTGAAGGTGTTCTTGTTAAGTAAGGGAACCCCCCCTCAAAAACATTTCAGGAACAGCAGGAAAGGCAAGTCCATATAAGGCAAAGCCTGCCTTCGTGTTTGCGGGCTAGTGAACTATGATGTAAGTATTCGCCCAGATGAATACTTACACTTGGGCTTTCCAGCATTCTAGAGTCAGGGACAATTGGTCCTTCCAAAAAAACAAAGATAGATACAAACATCTGTAAAAGTTATTTGACCCAGAGCACAATTTGACCTTGATTTTTCTTGTATATTGAAACACATCCCCTGAAAATTGATGGTTGGAAGATGATTCATTTCAAATTTCCTTTTAACATGCAATCTTTTTAAGAAGGGACTTTCCTTCATTTTCCGGGGGATGATATAAGCTCAACACAAAGTCCTCCCACTCAAAAAAGGCCCAGGGCCTACGATCGGGTGTTTGGCTGGTTTCGTGATCGTAACGATCCTGATCGCAAGTTGGTTTATTCTACCTATGGGACGAAATCAACCTACTTGTATAGGGCTGAAATAATTCATTGATCCTAAGCAGGACATCCCAGTACCTACATTTACCAAAAAAATCAACCATTCATGCAGGTATATATATATATATCTACCACGGATATCCTAGCGTTCCCAAAAATTTCACCCCCCCCAATGTTTTCTCCCTCAAGGTGCCGGGTCGCGAGCCGGGTCGCGGACCGGGTCGCGGGCCGGAAGCATGGATCATGGGGATGCCTCGGAGCAGCTCGGTCGGATGGGATGGGATACTTGGAGGATCATCCCAGTGGATTTTTGGGTAGTTTAGCAAGCCCTAATTATTCACAAACCATTTAGGCCAGTAAAAGAAGGAGAACATCCCCAAGTAAAGAGGATTTGTTCCTAAGCATTCTTAGTTGCTAATTAACTCAGTTAGAGTTACTTAACTTAGCAAACCTAGTAGACTAAGGTAGCTGGCTGGAATATCTGCATTTTCAACTCCGGAATCCAGGATCCATGTTCTTCTTGCCATGTTAGTTTGAGGGTACATACTTGGTGGCTCATGGTCGTTAGTAACTAATTATAAGTTGGGTTATAACTATAATTAACCCCTGGTCCAGTTGGTTGAACTTCGTCCCATAGGGTGAGATCACCCAAACTTACGATCACGATCGTGAACCGATCACTACCATTTGAGCCACCAAGTACACTCTGCTAATCTAACATAACTGGTTGGCAAATCAACCTAATTTTGATGGTATTTTCCCAGGAAAGATGTGGATTGAACCCATGGCGATTTGGAGGGGTTTCCTGGCCGCTCATCCTGGATTCTCTAGGACATGCCAACCAAGGGATTCCTTAAGAAATGGAGCATTGGAAGATCTACTCTTCGTAGCAGCAAGAGCTCTGAAAATTTGAGAAGTTAGAAGATGACATTTCCAACCCCATAGGATCCATGTATCGTAAATAAGAATCCGGGAATCCGTTGTAACCTGGAGTGTGTACAAATCATTTGGAGAGTGCTTATATAGCCTTACACTACTGTTGATGGCTGAAATCCCAAACAAACACCTGGGATGTATAAAACCCTGTAAACAATGGAATATTTACCATATCAACTGGGTTAGCCGGATTTCTTCCATCAACAGTAGTACTTGGAGGATCATCCCAGGACTTGTAAGTGGTTAATAACCATGATTAGTTTTTGTCCCCTTAAGGGCAACGTTCCCCTTGGAACTGGCCATTCCATTCCATGTCTTTTTTTGGGGTGAATCCTAACCAAAGCCCTTTTTGGATCCCTAGATAAACCAGCAAATCCCTACTTAATCCCTAGATAAACCAGCAAATCCCCATATACTCCTTGCAAATCCTTGTAATTCCTATATAACCTGGGTAGATCCCCAGGCCTCCATCCCCTTACATCCACTATGGGATTTTTTCCCCATCCTCCGGACCACGTAGTTTTGCCGCCCTAGGCTTGGCCAGCACGTAACCCAGATCCGGCGAATTCACTCCAAACAGTCAGGAGCATTTTTTCAATAGCTATTTCTTGGTTCCCTCAAAAAGGTGGTAGGTAGCAGTTCACCTTTTAGGGGAACCAGAAACAACGTTCTTGAATTTTTGGATTCCGGTGGTCAAAAAGGAAGTCTGAAAAGGGCAATTTATAACGACCTAAATCACTCCCGTCGCGAACGGGAATTCCCCCAAAAGGTAGTTTAGTAAGGAAGGAAATCGGGGACCCAAAATGGCCGCAACATTCAGGTTGAGGATTTATAAATTGCCAAAGATGGAAGTGAAGCGGTGGACCCACGGGTGGATGTTGATGCTCATATATATACATATACCAGCACCTTCCAAGGGGTGCCAAATAAACCCCTAAGGGATGGTTAATTGACACCCCTTAAAACCATTTGGCACCCTTTGGAAGGTCCAGGTATATATTCATTTATTTATTTATTTACTTATTTATTTACTTATTTATTTATTTATTTATTTATTTGTTTATTTGTTTATAGATACAACCCTTTTAAGAATTGTAGTTGGACTTCGAGGGCATATAATATATACGTACATATATGTAGATACAAACACCATGGAAATCTAAGGAATGGATACCCTAAATGATGGTTAATGCAGGGTATTTCCCTCAAATATGCTGTCAGTTTGGGTATCTATGCATTTCTTGTTTGGCTGGGCCCCCTCATAAAGCCTACTTGGGGGTGAAAACAAGAACGCCAGCAACAAACGCGAAAAAACCTGCAAAATCTGCAGGAAAGCTGATGGTCACAAGAAAAACGGAAAAAAACACACACACACGAAAATGAATTCATTTCACTCAAGATCCTCAACAAGTCCTATGCAGGCCCAAAATTGTTTTAGAACGATCAGGCAAGGCCCTCACAATAGCTGCACAGATTCTTTAGGGATTAGCTTGGGTCGAAATGCGCAGTGCCTTTGTCGCCGGGCAATCATATCCAACCATCTTAAATAAGTTGGTTTACGAACCACCATTTTCTACAGTACGGGTTTATCATGATCCAAAGTGAACACCACCGTTTTTAAAATGGTGGTTGACTTCTAGGGTATATATACTCCTTTTGGGCCCCAGCAACCCATTTTAAGCCATAAGAATATGGATGAAATAACACCAGAAATGAAGGTTGTGGGTTTCCATGGTATATGTTAATATGTTACGTTTATAGATACATATATTCCACTTTTTGTTTTCCGGAACAAAAACACAAGTCAAAACTTAAGATCGACACCAGAGATCTGCTAGCATTACGCCACCCTGGAAAATAGAAATGGTGGCCTTTGCCCATGTCAATGTATTGGTTTAAGTGTTCCGCCATCTATCAAACCTTTACTAAAGGACCTTAGGAGAAATGCAGCATCTACACATTAATTGTGGTTAAAATCTGCTGAAAGGATCAAATATTTTAATATCAAATTGTTAGCCCAATTACAAAACACCATGGGCCCCTAAACCTACAATGTTTAGAGGGTTTTTATGGTAAATAGCTTGGTTTTTAGGCTACCAAGACCTTTATTTTTCCATGGGTTTTGGGGGCAAAAATGGCACAAAATCAAACGTTGATTTTTGTGGAAAGGCCACCCTTTCCGAAGATCAAAAGCATCGAATCCAAGAAATCGGACCCAACGGACTGAGTATCTAATAACTCTAGCGATCGCAACTTACTAGTCCCGGGGTCCGTTGGTATTCGGGTCCCATTCAGTTGTTTATTGATTGTTTCAACCATTTTTCCTAAAAATCCAGATATATATCCTAAGAAAGGAACGACACACCTCTATTCCTAATTCTTTTCGGATGGGATGTGAAACGACCATCAATCCTATCTTTTCATTGCAAAAAAGGAGCCGAACAAAGTTTGGAGGTGCTCCCTGTACGTTCTGAGTCGCTTCTTGGCCAAAAGTCGTTCAACTTCGCTTTGCTCACGGGAGCGATGGGTTTAGTTAACGTATCTAAAATCCCAGATCGCATAACCCATGACCCATCCATGGGGGCGAGCGTATATATATATATATATATTTATAATGCATGAATACGATAAAGTTTAACCATTCAAGCGCGCTGGTTTTATGGATGGGTCATGGGTTTGTGATAATTTCCAAGTTGAAACATCACTAGGATGGCACCTGAATCTTTTGGTTTGGGGATCCCCTTTTTCGCCTTCTAGGTGGTGGCAACTCAAGGATTTTTTTTATTTCTACCCCTATTTGGGGAGATGATCCCATTTTGAGGAATATTTTTTTAAAGGGGTTGAAACCACCAACCAGCCGGGGTGTGGGGAAATTCCCTTACATTAAGCGGTGCTTGTATAGGTGAGGATTCCTCCATTTTAGGTACCTGAAATGTTCGGTGATTAGATAACGGGATCTTTTAGCAAACAAAAAGGTGGGGTGGTTTCTCAAGCCATACGTAGTTGATGGTGGCCGAAATCCAGCGTTCACCAGTTGATACGGTAAATATCCCACTATTTACCTGGACCTTCCAGTTTGGGTGCCAAATGGATCCCTTGCAGGTTGTCAAGTCACCATTTTTTGGGGTTTAATTGGCACCCCTTGGAAGGTGCTGGTATATGTATACATTTTTGTGTATAGATATATCTATCAATACCTTCCATGTCACCTTAATGATCCCTTTAAAAAGCATCCATTTTACCATGGTGGTTCCAGGGTTTCCCATTATACTGGCATATTTTTCATCTGGGTTTCAGCACCCATCCAAACGGTGGGGGTTGAAATCGTGAGGCACACACCTCGAACTTTGCAAGTGCCTGGAGGTGGAGGTGGGGATTGAGAATTGCGACCCTGCCGAGGTTTGGTGTCGTTCGTTACAACTACCCCCCAAAACAAAAAAAAGTAGGGAACATCCCATCCCAATCTAGGGAATTTATAGGGAATTTATAGGGAATATCCCTATCTAGGTGGTGGCAACTCGAATATTTTTTATGTTCATCCCGAAAATTGGGGAAATGATCCAATTTCACTCATATTTTTTTTGGGATGGGTTGAAACCACCAACTAGGAAGGCAGCACCGCAAAAAAAACGAAAAACATACGACGTTGATGGTGTTCAGAAATCCTGCGTTCAAACCAGTTGCAGATTGGTAGTTGAAATCCCGATATATTTACAGAGTTTCCAAAACATCCGAGGTGGTTGTTTGGGATTTTTGAACCATCAACAGTAGGATCCATGGGACTGGTATATATATTTACTTTCATTTAGTTGATCTTTACGGGGTTTTCGAGCAGGTAAATATACCAGTTGCATGGATCCTATGGTGGTAGATTGGGTTGGATCTGTTTTGATATATGTTTTGATTTCTCTATTTTTTGGTAAATCCTCAGCATGGAAGAAGATACAACTTGGTCGCTCATGGTGATTTCACCCAGTTTTAGGGGACAAATTTCAAGCAACTGGACCAGGGGTTAGTTATAGTGAGAACGCAACTTCTGATTATAGTTACGATCACTACTATTTTCGCCACCAAGTATACCACACAAGAAGGGGCCCGGGACCCTAGTTATAAACGTAGTTGTAAGCCCAACAAACCCTATGAAAAACCATGGTTGTAAATAGGTATAACTAGGGATAAATCCACTTATAGTAGTTAGGGGGCCCCATCTTGCACGCTTGGGTTTCTTGCATTTTTTGTTGTTGAAGAGAGATGATAGTATGATGGCCTGGCCCTTGGTGAGATCTTTGCTGCGTTTGTGTGACTTTTTTAAATCATTGATCCTTCTTTCCTTGGCCAGGGCTAGGGTGGTAGTTTCATACCAGGTGGGTCCTAAAACCAGTTATAAATCGAGTTATATATAACCCCTATAAGTCGTGTGAAATAATCCCTAAGTGAAACCTATTGATTAATTTTCGGCCATTCATTAAGTTTTGGTGGTAGTTTCATTCAAGGGAAAGTTGGATGTACCCCGATCCCAATTGCAGCCCTTTGGCAAAGCTCCAAAAGAATGCCCAAACAATCACGACGTGGGTATTTTATGGGTGAAAAAAATGGACCCGAAAAATCCCATCCGAAAAAAAAAAACACAGCTTCCCATACCATGGGTAATTACACGTACAAGAAGGGGCCCCCTAACTACTATAAGTGGGTTTATCCCTAGTTATACCCATTTACAACCATGGTTTTTCATAGGGTTTGTTGGGGTTATGACTACCTTATAACTAGGGTCCCGGGCCTGTTCTTGTAGGGTGGGATGGGTGAAATGGGTGGTATGCCCCACCCAATTGTCATAATGACGTTGCCGACTTTAGGACTGGAAACGTCTCTTAAAGACCACCTGGAGCTCGCTTGATGGTTGTAAATGGAGTTATTTTTCCACTGATATAACCCCCTATAGAAATGGAGAAATGGGGTGGAAGGCCCGGACCTTGGGGAGCGTTTTTTCAACTCTACTAAGAAACTCTTGACACGGCAATTATGGTTTATCGGTATATAACTGCGGTGAAATACGGTTGATGGAAGAAATCCTGCACCACCTGCGATGTATGAAACCCTGCAAATAATGGGATAAGCTACCTATCAACTGGTGCAGGATTTCAGCCATCAACAGTATCACACCCCCCAAAAAAAACACCCTGGTGCCATTGGAAAACCCGGACCAGGTGGTGGAGCTGGCACAAATATGCCGCGCCAGAGCAGCCACGAGTTCCTTGGATTCGTTGGGGAATGGATTCGTCCAAAATAAAAATAAAGCGACCTCACAAAACACGACCTAAAACCTAGTCGATCGCAGTAGATTTGAATTCTTAAGGAGGAATCCCTCGAGGTTGAAACCGCCAGCTAGTGAATTTTCGTCCCCTAAGGATCAGGCAACGTGGGACCCCTTCCAAATGGCCTTTCACTCCATGGCTTATAAATGGGGGGGTGATCCTAACCAAATCCCCTGTATAATCCTTGTATAAATCAGCAAATCCCTATATAATCCGTGTAAATCCTTCTAATCTCTATATAATCCCTATATAGTCATTGTAAATCCTTGAAATCCCTACAAATCCCTATATAATCCCTATATATATCCCTATAGTGATCCCCCAGACAAACTGGGGCTAGATCTTGGGAACCCATCCGAATCCATCCAAACCTTCGGGGAATCTCCGAGGTCCATCAGCTCCGTCGTGCGCAGCGTAGGTGGGGAGGGACCTTTGGGACCGTTTTTGGAAATGGCTTCCCATGGCCGTATCCATGGAAAATGGTATATTGAAACCCACGTGGATAGTTGAATTTTTATGGGAAATTATATCGTAGGTACTGTAAATATACCAGTGCTAAACAAAGTCAATTTCATGTCAAGCCCACTATTCTAGGCCATTTATAGCGACCAAACTCCCGGAAAGGGACCGGAATTCCCCCTTACATGGTAGTGAATGAATAGTAAGGGGATAAATAAATCCACGGAAATAGTAGGGACTTCGGGGGCCGCATCTGCCGGCCTTGCAGGCAGCCGCAACAGCCGCAAGTTGGGGGCCCAAGCACAGCAGGAAGAGCATTGGAGGATTTCATCCCAGGAACTCGGTAGTCGTGGTGAAAATCACCATTGTGAGCGTTGGGTTGTTAAGTCCCCCCCTAAGGATAGGGGGGTTGGTTGGGTTGTGAGTTGTTCCCCTTCCTTAAATGGCCTGTATATATACGTATATACATAAATGTCGGTTGGGTTGTTCCCCTTCCAAATGGCAGAAATTTAAATGGCCATATATATACATGGAGGATACTAACTAACCACTGACATCCGGACACCCTGGGATGATCCACCTTCTTTTGGGGGTGGGTTTTGGTGGAACCAGTCGTGGATCCGGTTGTGGGGATTTTCTCCCCCAAAAAACACGTGGAGTTTTGGGGCCGTGTTTTTTTGTTTCTTCTTCTTCTTTTGGGTTGGGTGATTTTTCACAAAAAACCCAAAAATCAGGGGTTTTGGTTTCGTATACATAGAACTCTCAAAAAAATGGGATCCTTGAATATTTGGAAGACTTTTCATGGTTTAATCCGAAGATATCTTCATATAGTAATATTGCGATTTATAGTAAGAAGTGTTCTTAGAAGGGGAGATTCTGACATACTACCCAAGAAGGGTAGCTAAGGTGGTATAGATCATCCACATCCAGCCATAGCAAGTATCAGGTTTGATATGCTAGATTACCGTATATTAGATCATTTTTGCAAGAGTTTTTCTTTCGTACTGATTCCAAGAAAACTTTTTTTTGCTGTAACTTTCGGGACCCCAATGCTCCCATGGAAAAATGAAGGAAGAAAAAAGGAACAATTGAAGGAAACGTGGGTTCCCATGGTAGTTGGTGGTTGAACCAACCCGTCTGAAATACACATGCTCGTCAAATGATGGATCATTTTAATCATCTTTCTCAGGGATCGGGGTGAACATCAAAAATCTTTGAAAACCACCACCTAGTTTTGATGGCTAGCCATGGGTCCCCGAAACCATGAAAAATAAAGGTTTTGGCCACCTAAAAACCAGGTTATTTACCATCAACACCTCTAAAAACATGGGTTCCCAAGGCATCATGTATCGATGCACCTAGTCGCTTTACGGCCCGAGGTCGGATTCCAGTGAAGTGGTCGAGAATTCAGGTGCGAGTCCGAACACAAAAAAATCCCCGGTTGTGAGACGATAATTCGGATCAACTTGAGGCATTGGCTACAAGGAGAAGGGGCAAAACACTTTTTTTTTGGGGGGGGGAAATTCTAGTGGAATTTTTTTAAGGTCCCCTGTGACCCCAAAACCCATGAAAAATGAAGGTTTTACAACCCCCAAAATATGGGTTATAAGCCCCTAAAGATGAAGGTTTTGGGGGCCCATGGTCTGAATTGTTTTAAATGGCTTGGTGGGTCATGGTTGATTCGTTGATTGGTGAATGATATTGTGTTTCCACCCTTTTCGAATTAGGGAGCCGTTATGAAAGTCCAGCCTTTTCGAAATACGGCATCTAAATGAGAATGTTCCGAGGTTTTTGGGAGCACTGTAGGAAGCAAAAAGCAGGGATCATGAATGACAACAAACACTTAGCCAATGGCTCAACCTTCAAACTTTTTGGGATTACATGTTTAGTAGGAAAAAACACAGTTTACCCTCCTGGGAATTAACATATCCCATCCAAAAGGCACTTTTGAAGATGAGTTTACTTTTCCAGTGGTGGGATATGTTAGTTTCCTGGAGGGTAACTTTTATTTCATGGTTTAATGGCTGAGTAAGACAATGACCCAGAAAAAAAGTTTGACTTTTGGCAGCGGACCTACAGGTTGCTATGAGTATTTGATTGGATGTGATGGATGTGTTTCGTTGATTGGTGGGTTGAGTACAATTATATGGATGTTTCCTAAAATAGGGGTACCCCAAAATGGATGGTTTATAATAGAAAACCCTATTAAAATGGATGATTTGGGGATACCACCATTTTAGGAAACCCCCATATAGTTGCAAAAGAAAGCGGCCCAACTTTTACGCAGCTGATGAGATGAAGCGCTTGGATTATTTTGAGTCGGCTTGAGTCGAATGTAGTATAGCATCTTGTTGGTTGGGGTCTCCGGTTAATAGTATTCCAGTCATATATTGTATAGTATATTGTATATTATTGTATATTATTGTATATTGTATATTGTATATTGTATATTGTATATTGTATATTGTATATTGTATATTATTGTATATTGTATATTATTGTATATTGTATATATATATATATATTGATTGTGGTCACCATTTGTTGAACTCCATTCATTTCATGAACAAATTGCAGACCCTAAGAATCCGTTTGTATGTCCTTTCAGAATCCGGGATTACCCCGATCCATTCCCATGCAAAGGATGCGATTGGAACCCGAACAATCCTATTCTAGGGAGGGGTCTGGATTCTTAGGGTATATTAGGGATGATGATCCCACCTTTAGTAGGGAATCCTTATA
This sequence comes from Breviolum minutum Mf 1.05b.01, assembly GCA_000507305.1. Classification (NCBI taxonomy): domain Eukaryota; class Dinophyceae; order Suessiales; family Symbiodiniaceae; genus Breviolum; species Breviolum minutum. Next base: position 268,728 of record DF239085.1, on the reverse strand, counting down.
CTGGGAAAAAATAAAATCCTGCTATTGGATTGATGAGTTTATCCCACTGAAATTCTTAGGGACCGAAAAAAATACTTTCCGAAACGGTTGCGGTTGCCCGCCAGATGTGCGCGCGGGTCGATCGGGGGGAAAGTCTCTTGGTCCTGAAGGTTCAAGGTTCAGGAGTTCAGGAGGCCGGAAAACCACCCTTTTAGGATCCATGGGACGATTGTAGATTTATGGATGTTTCCGAAAATAGTGGGTTTTCCCCCCAAATCATCCGTTTTAATAGGGTTTTCCATTATACACCATCCCATTTTGGGGATACCACTACTTTTTGGAAACACCCTTATATACCATCCTTGAAACTAACAGCAAAAGCACCTGAAAATTCATGGTTGGAAGACGATTCTCTCCTTTTGGGAAGGCTTCCTAGGAGGTGCGAACTGTTAGTTTTAGGGAGTGTTTCACCTACGTTTACCATACATTGAAGCCAAATTATGTAGGTGAAGCATGCAGTCGTCCGATGGATTTTGTGGCTTACTTGGTGGCTCATGGTAGTTAGTAACTAGTTTGTAAGTTGGGTGATTTCACCCTATGTAGAGGACGAATTTCAACCAGCTTACAGGGGTTAGTTATAGTTATAACCCAACTTATAATTACTTACTAACTACTAACTACCATTTTCGCCACCAAGGATCCAGAAACTGCAGATTTTTAAACGCAGCCATGAATCATGCCATTCAAAAAAAAAACATCCAAGAAATCTCCAACAGTCGGATCCACGGTCCACGGACCCCGAACAAAACTGGGTATTTAATAGCTCGATAGTAACCTTCTTAGGGGTCCGTTGGGATTCGGTCCCATTCAATTTTTGATGGAAACCACCTGACAAACTTAGGAGCTCCCAAATGGATCATTGGGAAAATGGGATCACTTAGGAGCTCCCAATGACTCATGTGGGCTTATTGTTATCAAGGCTTATCCGTTTGGTGGGAAGGCTTTGATATACTCCCCGGAAAACTAACATGTTTCCTGAAAATCAATGGTTGGAAGATGTATTCCCTACTAAAATAGTCCACTTTTTTGGGACATGTTAGTTTTCAGGGGTGTACATCTCAACCGCAGCAGGTCTCAAAAAGTGTGGAAATTGATCATTTTTCCACCAGAAAACTTGCGGGAAGATTTAGTTTCTCCCTGAAACTAACAGCAAAAGCCCTTGAAAATGGGCCATCCCAAAAGGAAACGCATCTTCCAACCATCAATTTTCAGGTTCTATGTTAGTTTCACGGAGTACCCATTTTGGTGAGCAAAAACTGTCAGAAGGTTTTTGAAACCACCAACTAGTTTGAGGTTTAGGTCGGTTGCAACATTAAGCTGGAATGAATGTCAATCCCTCTCTTGCTTTAATCGGGGGCATCTCATCGTAACTGGTTTCACATTGTTGTGATACTTGGAGGATCACCCCAGTTAGTAAGTGGTTAATAACCATGGTTAGTAAGTCCCCTAACTGAGGTTATTCCCCTTCCAAATGACCTAAATGGCTTATAAATAGGGGTACTAACCACTTACTAACTGGGATGATCCTCCAAGTACCCTCGGCTCAGATATTTGCGGTTGATACTGTTGATGGTTCAGAAATCGGGGGAACCAGTTGATCTGCCCTCAGAATCCGGTCGACCCCTCCCGGATCGAATAGGATTGTTCGGGTTCCAATCCCTTCCTTAGAATAGGAATGAAGGGGTAATCCCTTTCTTAGAACATACCTGGATTCGTAGGGATGGAGAATCACCCAATTTCTGCTAGAGTTTCATAAATATCTCAAGTGGTTGTAGGATTTCCTGCACCATCAACAGTACCTGGAGTTACTTCACCCTGAATAAAGTCTTGGATTTGTTTGGTGTTTTTTTACGAATCGTACCATGGGATTCATCACCATCAAACCACCATTGAAGAGAATATCTCTAGGTGGTGGTTTCAAATATTTGTTATTTTCACCCCTACTTGTTTGACTAACATTTTTTAAATGGGTTGAAAGTTGAAACCACCAACTACATCTGTTTTTCTTTTCCCAAGCATTTTGAAGCAAATCCAAGAAGTGGGGTTTATGTTTGAATGCGTGACCTCCGCCCATATCAACATAGGGGTATCCTATGAAGAGAGAATGGGGCCCCCATTCTCCGTGTCATGCTTGGTGGATATTCATGAATCCAGCTGTATCGTGGATTTCTTTCAGTCCACAAGAAATTCCTCAAGTTTCAGTCGACATCTAAACTTGGAGGAATTCCCCATATACTAAAAACCCACCCTTTGTTTGGTGAAGTCCGATTTGGAGTGCGTTCGTTTGTGCCTTCATGTTGTCTAAATATAACACCCGCTGAAAATTCAGATTTGCAGTCGCCTCCAAAACATCACCCCAACTGAGAACTCCGGCGGGAGAGAAACATCACTTCCATCATCGAATCATCGATCGATCGATTGAAAAACCCATCGAAACCTCCGTGACTTGGGTTTTTTTTGTACCCAGAGTACTCCCCCCAGATTAGTCCCCCAGATTGCTTTTTAGTGGGGAAACAAGAGGATACAGTAGTTCCCCCAAAACTGTGAATGTCCCCCTGGAAAAAGATGTGGTTGGAAGGTCACGATCCTGGATTTCCTATTGTTTTTTTTTCACGTTTTTGTTTGAGAAGTGTAGCGTTTGAGCGTTTTTTTCAAGTGTTATATATCCCATTTTCTTGGGATAGCAGATGAGCGATGCGCCTTTTTTGAAACCCAGGTTCATGCAGGACGGGGAAGGGCACGGCATTTTGGAGTGTTCTTTGGTGCAGTTTTGAAATCTAAGCTTATTCCCTACATATTGGGGAGCGGTAGTTGTTAGTGAGTGATTTTTTTCCTACTGGGATGTGCTGCTGGTAACTTAGTAAATGGAATGTAAATGGATTATTTCACCCCTATATACGTAGGTTGTTTACGTCCCGTACATAGGTGAAATAACCAACTTACTAGGGAATTAGGTGTTTTACCCGCAAATTATCTGGCGTTAAACCTATATCTCAAAGGGGGGCAGTTGTGGCCTGCCTCAACAAGCGGGGGACGGTTCCCTTGCTGATGCTGAGTGTATGCTGACTTTCTGCTGCTTATCCCGCTCTCAAAAACGAGATAGTCTTCTCGAGACACTTGTGATTTTTGATAGGAAAAGCCACTGAATTATTGGGAGCTCCTAAGTGGTCCCAATGATCTAAGAGAGTTAAAAGGTTCGTATGAATGGCGTGTTATATGTGCAGTTTCTGTACTTGGTGGCGAAAATGGTAGTTAGTAAGTAATTTTTAGGTTGGGTTACAACTACAATTAACCCCTGTAAGTTGGTTGCAATTCGTCCCCTAAATAGGGTTATATATAACCAACTTACTAATGATCGTTACGATCACTACCATTTTCGCCACCAAGTAGTTAGACGAGAACACGGGGGCTCCCCCTTTCCAAACTATTTCCAAACAAGGTGGGCCCCGGATGCAGTTATAACCCCTATAAATGGCCGAAAATAAATGGCGAACTGTTCTTATTTCACCCTAGTTATTTCGGAGTTATTTCAACCCCAGTTATAACTGGATCCGGGGGCCCACCTTGAAGTTAGATGGGAAACATTTTTGTTTTTGGGTGTAGCTGGCAAGTCTGCTTTGGTGACCTCTTTGGGGATGCAGTTGCGCACGTGATTTTGGAATCAAAGGTTGAGTGACCACCGTTCCTACCATGGGGTTGACCCAGGTTTCCTTCATTTTTCAGGGTTATAACCCACATATTGGAGGTTTAAAACTGGCATTTTTCCATGGTTTTGGGGTCCAACGGTAGGGAATAAAAAAGGTCACGGCTTGAATCACCTGGCATTGGTTTATTGATGGACCTTTACCGAGCGTAAGACCTGTTTTCCATGAGCAAACTCTTGGTTTTATAAACCTTACCCTCCAGGCAACGAGTCCATATCCCACGGTGGGAAAAGCAAAATCATCGACAAGGAGGGTAGAGAAATTCAAAGGGAAAGTTTTGACTACATTGTCCCAGGAGGAATAGCTTGACATTTTGGAGGAAACTTTTCTTGGTGACTGCAATATCATGAGATGATGTTCACTCTGGTGTATCTGTAGTAACTAGTTTCAATACTTAAAAACCAACAGTTTCCACATAATATGTTTGAATTATTTTCAATCACATCCAAATGTGCATTAATATGTATATATACCTATATGATATATCAAAAATATTTTTAATATGATAATATAAATGGGGTATGTACATGATTTTTCAGTAGATGTCACAAAAAGATCATCTTGTTGTTTCCGTACGTTTTTTTTGGTCCATTTGTTGTGGGCACCTTTTTTTCACACAGGAAGACGCCTTGAAACCGAGGCACTGTGTGGGTGGGTTGGATGTTTTGTGAGTGGTGGATTCAGGTATCCGGCAGGTGGATGGCAGTGGAGAAGATCCCCATTTTTCCATACCCATAGCATCCATGTCTCTGGTCAAACTATAGCGACCTCAAACGAGCTCACACCAAATGGTGGTTTAGTAAGGGAAATCCCCTTATTTCAGGGAAATCTCTGTTGGTGAAATATTATAATTTGGCCAGATGTACGGTATATTTACCTACATAAAAACCGTATATTTAGCTACATAAAAACCATACAAAATCCACCAAATGGAGGTAAATATACCATACATGGATTGTCTGGGAGGGTTTCATCCCTATAAGAATCCAGACCCCTCCCGATCCAATGATCGAATCGGATTGTAGATCACACCAGCAATTAATACAACACTAGGTGGGGGTTTCAAAGATTTTTTACTTTCACCCTGGAAAATTGAGGAAATGATCCAAATTGACTAATATTTTTTTAAATGGGTTGCATCCACCAACTAGATCAAGATGTAGAAATTGAAACCCACTCAATGGTAGATGCACCCAAACACACTTATATACCCCCACCCCTTTTCAACTGTGAATTTGTTTTGCAGTTACATGGAATTCATAGATACACACCGGGGTTTTTGTGTTTTCAAACTTACAGATGACCCTTCCAAATGAGGTTTTTAAAACAAAGATCCTTCATCAAAATCAACTCAACCAACATTTTCTACCAGCACCTGCGGGTGCCAATTAAATACTATAAGCCATGGGAACCCAAAACCTTCATTTTTAGGGGTTATAACCCATATTTGAAGGGAGGGATGGTATATTGACACCCTGTAACGGAATCATTTGGCACCCAAACTGGAAGGTGCCGGTGCTGGTGTTGATTGATTCCTTGCCACCAGGTCAAAGGTGACGAACTCCCAGAAGGCGTTGATTCAAAAGCAACGCTTGAGGCGGTAGGGTCCAGGGACGGGGAAGCGAAAGGGGTCACCACGACCTGTATCTGGATTATATAATTTAGACATCCGGGACCACCCTGCTAAAAAGGTATGACTGGACCCCAAAAACTATACCTAAAAACACCAAACCTCGGTATGACTGGATGTCTCTGGGTTATTGACTATAATTAACCCCGACAAGTTGGTTGACATAAGTCCCTTAAATAAGGGTCTTAAACCTAACTTACTAAGTAGTTCCTACCATGAGCCATCAAGCTAAACAACAGGTTTTAAATAGGCAATTATAGGCCTTATTAAGGGAAACCAATGGTTAATAAGCTCTCAATAAGGCCTTATTTGTTGGGGGGGGTGGTACGTTAGGAGGTGATTCCTTAGCCATAAAGAAGGTTTCGTTTGATATTTTTTTTGGTGCACTCGATGAGTTGGGTTTCAAGAGGCTTTTTTGATCGTCATATCCCAGAGTAGGGCTAGCTAGGGGTGTTTTCAGCAAAAAAAGACAAGATTGAAAAGCATCACATATTCGTAGGGTTTGTTTAGAAGCTCAAGTTTTTCTCAGAAAGTGAGGCAAATTTTTGTACGTTCAGAACACATACTTGTGCTTAGTATCCCAGCTGGTGGTGGTTCCAAACATTTTCTAATTTTTATCCCCGATTTGTGGAAACGATCCAATTTGACTTGCGCAATTTTTTTCAACATGGGTTGGTTCAACCACCAACTTAGGTATCTCTTTTTGGTCCAAAAAAAAAATTCTCTGGGGGCCAGTCATCACGCCCAGAGATGAAGAAATGACTCGCTTGATTCGGCCCAGGAGTATGAGTAAATCGAACTTGAACTACAAGCCCAAAACGCGCTTTCCAAGATTGACTCTCGGCATGGCGGAAAGTGTGTGTTTCGTGGTTATATCGGGATATGGATGTCATGGGGAAAGAGATTGGTGCCAGGTGGGTGTGTTTCAGGTGGTCTCTTTTTGGAAGATATATGCATATATATATATTATACATATACTATATATATTTATATATGGGTTGCATCCAGTTACAACATGAATGGATTTGTTGGTTGGTTATTTTTTACTTTCTGCCCTGATAAATCACCATTATTCCAGCGCCATTTGGGAGAATATGTTTCGGACTTTTTCCAAGCACTGTTTCCAAGCAAATCCAAGTAAAAAGGGATTCCTTTGGTGAAGAACTTCTTCGCATGGTTTTTTTGCAACAACCAGAGGAGATATACCCTAAGGATCCATACCCTTCCCGATTCGAGTAGGTTTGATGGTCCCAATCCCATCCAAAAACAATAGGATTGGTTCCGGTAAAAATCCCTTTCAAAACGGACATACAAACGGATCCTTAGGGATAGACAAACAGCGGGCTGAGTAGATTTACTTGGGCAAACGATTTGACCCTATTTCACCCCACTTGATTTCTTTTCGGGCGGAAAAACACACCAACCCCCAACAATGGCGAAGCAATTTATACAGGTTGGTGAAGTAGTATTGCAATCAGTGTCTATTTGTTTCACCTACTTTTAGAAAGTATAGGTCAAGTGTATACATATATATATATATCAGATATGATATTATTAAGTACCCCCTCCCAAAATTTTAGGTAGATCTTTGGAACGGGGGGGGGGGCTAGAACAGTACCTATATTTTTATATAACATGTATATTTATTTGGCACCCGCCCTCCCTGTATGTTCTCAGATCCCACATTGAAGTGCCACATCCAGGAGTGCTTGTTGTTTGAGCATCGTGGATCATACTGCGTGACCTGGCTGCCCTGCATTTAGGAAGTGGTGTATGGTATGGTTTGGGCCGTTTTTTTTTTTTCATTTTTTTGGAGTCGATTCAAAGTTGTCAATTTTGAAAAGTGCAACAACAACAACAACAACAACAACAACAACAACAACAACAACAACAACGACAACGACAACGACAACGACAACGACAACGACAACGACAACAACCACAACCACAACCACAACAACAACAACAACAACAAGAACAAGACAGGCTTGGAGATTTTCACATTTCCTCAAGGAATGTGTCATGTCTTTTTTTGTTTCAGGGGAAACATGGTGGTACCCTTGGGATGGGGGCCCCTTGATAATCAACCCTATATACATCTGATATAGTGGAGATAGTGGGTATTTATTGAGTATACAGTATATCCCCTAAAGGAATAGTATATACCTTTCCTAAAACTAGGATAGCCCCTGAAAGGCCTACACCGCCCCCAGGGCCGGAAGCCGGATCGTCTCCGAAGCTGCCAGCGGGGGGTAAGGTCGATCAACTCCTTATATTGGGGACAAACTCATCCCGCCTTCAGTAGGGAATCCTTTTACTGGGTATATATAAAACCCTACCATTGGCTTGATGACCATCCCCTATCACAGGGAAGCAATGAGAGTTCAGACCAAAGCATAGATGTACAACCGGGACATTTTTTCAGTCATTTCTGAATTTTGACCGAATGTTGTATTAGAACAAGACCGACTAAACCACCACCATGTTGATGCGGAAATAAAGACTTAGCTGCACATAGACAGGGTTATATGGTGAACCAACCATGGTTGCTGAGGGCTGAGAGATTCGAGAGGAAATCACCGCGAAATTTCTGGGTTTTCCTTCACAGTGTGCGATGGATTTTGAATGAACTTTGTTCCTTTCCTGGCTACTTTTTTCAACAAGAAACAGTTTTGTTTTAAAAACCCCTCCAACAAAAGAAATCCAAACAACAAAAAATCCAATCAGTTATATCTCCGAGGGTATCATCAAAAAACCCTATCATTTCTCATCTAAAAAACTGGCACCACTGTCACCGTTTCACCGTCGATGGGTTCAGTCCACGAGGTTCATGGCTACAGTGGTCCTGGTGATCTTCGTGCAGTCTATTTACATGGGCGTCTTGGATTTTGTATGCGAGCAGTACCATCACATGGGACGATGGTATATTTACCTTTCAATGAATGGCTGATTTTTACGGTTTTTATGTAGGTAAATATACCGTTCGTCCCATGGATGCTAATCAGTGTAGTCAGTGGATCTTTGAAATTATCCCTTTCAAAGGCGAATCGTGAGCTCTAACGTTTGGGGATGAAAAGGTCACGGCTTGAATCACCTGGGTAGCATGTATTTCCCGCTTCACTGTTTCATGTTGTTCGATTCGGCCCTAAAATCCACAATATCTTCACACATTTTTTAAGAGATGCTGTACCAAAACGCATCTAAAAAAAGGCATTCTCCACCTTGGGGTTTTTATTTTTTCAAATTTTGCCTTCGAATAAATCAGTGGTCATTGAATTTTTGCCCATCTTGGGGGGATCAACCAATGCAAGTGTATGGCAAAGTTGAAGGGGTGCACCATAAAAGTGTATTGTTTGGGTTGGTAATATAATGACCCCAGATTGATGGTCTTAGGTTACTCCTGAGAGAAATCTGAGTTTAGGTGCAATGAAGCTTTCCGTAAGTTTCATAGCACCAGTGCTCTTGATGTTTACCAGGGGAGTCCTTTAAGGGCCATTAATTCCATGTTTTTTTTTCCGAAAAGACAGTTGTTTGAGTAGGGATTTACAATCAACACCTTCAAGGGACCATTATTTTAATGGGTGTTTCCGAAAATCTTGTACCCCCAAATCATCCATTTTAATAGGGATTTCCATTATAAACCATATATTTTGGGGTCCCCCTATTTTTGGAAACACCCTAATGGTCTTTGACTCAGAGGCTTTAAGTTGGATATATCTTCTTGATGTTTTTTGTTCTTCTAATTTTCCAATTTGTTCGCTTCCTAAAAGCAGCCGCGCCGCCGTTTGTTTAAACCTAAAAGATCAACAACGGGGGTTTTTCCTGCTCCAAAACCAAACAAGCCAAAGGGGGGGAAATCGAAGGGCTACTTAGAGGTTCAGGATACTTAGTAAGTGGATAGTAACCAGGGTTATAACCCCTATAAGTGGGTTATATGTCCCCTAACTAGGGTTATAAACCTACATATAACCAGTTACTAAGTATCCTGAACCTCTAAGTAGACAAAACCACGGAAAAATTGATCAAGGCTTGGAAGATGAAGGAAGTCTCGTGGTGGATGCCCGGAGAGCCCAAATTGATCGTAATCGAAGGAGTCGTCCAAGGTATCTCCCTGTTGCGTTGGTTTGGGAAGCCAAGTACACCCTGGAAAACTAACATGTCCCCTAAAAAGGGACTATTTCAATAGGAAATACATCTTCCAACCATCAATTTTCAAGGGACATGTTAGTTTTGGGGAGTGTAACCCCGTCATCAAGGTGAATTTTGGGGCGTGTACATCCCATTGATCAGAAATATTCCGTTGAACCGCTTATGCAATACATGTCGAAAATCCCTTTTTGATCCTTTACAAAAAGTATTTGCCCAAAATATGAATCAGTTCGATTCATAGTGATGAACTGGTGACATCTTTCTCTTTCCAGGGTAGTTTACTGCGTAAATCCCAGCAGTTTTTTTTGAATGATCTTTGTCGCCTTATTTCTGATGTTTCCTATGAAACATCCAGGATCTGAATCATTGATTCATGTCATTTTGGACATATGTTTGAAGATCCAAGCAACAAGCATGGTTTGCTATATATATATATATCCCTTTCGTTTTTGTTTTGTATAAGTACTGTTGATGGAAGAAATCCTGCACCACTTGATAGGTAGTACGTCCCATCATTTACAGAGCTTTATACATTCCAGGTGGTGCAGGATTTCTTCCATCAACAGTATCACCTTCAAAAGGGCTTAAGTTAAGATGGTGTACAAACGACCCGTTGACCTGTGATGTTGAAATGCCAGGAAATCCCGAACCAAAAAAAAAATCCGATTAACCGATCTGTCATTTTGAGCAGACTTACACTAGGTGGTGGTTTTAGATATTTTTTATTTTCACCCCTACTTGGGGAAATGATCCAATTTGACGAAACCACCAACTAGTTACATTTTCTTCCTACCTTGTGCACTTTTTTTTTTTGGTTCCCAAAAAATCCCCGAAATATAGTGCAGGTTTCCAGTATGGATATATATATATATATAGACCNAAAATCCGATTAACCGATCTGTCATTTTGAGCAGACTTACACTAGGTGGTGGTTTTAGATATTTTTTATTTTCACCCCTACTTGGGGAAATGATCCAATTTGACGAAACCACCAACTAGTTACATTTTCTTCCTACCTTGTGCACTTTTTTTTTTGGTTCCCAAAAAATCCCCGAAATATAGTGCAGGTTTCCAGTATGGATATATATATATATATAGCAAACCCTGTCCAAGCAAGCTAGTGGGTCCCGTCACCAGTTATATGATCTCATATGTAGGGGCCCGACTATATATATATAAATACTTATATATATATATATACGACCTCACTTCTAGGGGTTATAAGCCCTTTTACCCATTTATCTTCATTCATAGGGATTATTTCACTCCATTTACAACGATCGGCGATAGATGTCTATGTTGCTTAGGAAATGGAATATGATTTATGATAGTCCCGGATAATATATAAGTTTGTTGTTTACTTCCCGTAAATAGGTGAAATCAACCAACTTACTAACGATCGTTCCTAACTTCCAGCCGGACATCCCCGTAGTAATGAGGTCCTTTTCACGACCTTCTATTTTGTGGAACTCTCTGTTCGACTCCTTGCCTATGGCGTACCTTGGTGTATGGCATTGGGTTCTAGCGTAGGAATCTCACATTTGTCTCGTATTGGCATCATACCTCATGAAATTAAAGGAATATAGACAAAGAATAGTGGGAAGATAAGCCCAATATAACCATTATTAAGCAGAATTCCAGGGGTAGGATGAGGTGAGGTAAGGTGTTGCCACAACCTTTGATATTTAATACCGTTCTTCCCAGTCAACATCTTGCAATGCGCCATGCCCACAAAGTGCCGGCTCAAAAACGTCCCGGTGCAGTAATCATATACAGCCCAAAGGTTGGTTGCTATGGTGGGCAGGTAGGCAGCCTCTGCTAATCACTACTGTTGATGGTTCAGAACTCCGGCTAACCACCACCTGTTCTCCATGAAACCGCTATGAAAAAATGGTTGGTTTCTTCTCCATATCAACTGGTTTTTGGCCGGGGTTTCTTCCATCAACAGTATTTTGGCAAGAGAGGCCCACGCCCCCAGCGTTGGAAAATACGGCGAAAACAATGCTTTGGAGCAACCCCCACAAGATAGGAAACATATATCTTTCTGTTTGGCAAGGGGACCTTAATCTTCATGATCTACTGTGAAGCAGTGTTTTGGTAAGGACCCGATGTATAATAATTTACGTGATTTCCTTGCGAGCAAGTACGACATGTACGACTATGTCATGTAACCTCCTTTTTGTTGATCAGGTATTTTGTGTGGGCGGGTTCATTCTTTTTGTCACACGAAATCGATGTCAGGTTGTTGGAAGATAGGTCCCCAGAAGATAGAACTGTGCAACATTTGAGATCCTAATAGTTCTCCGTTCCATCTATAGATCAAGACCACCTAGTTCATATGGAATGATACCCCTATATGTAGTATGTGTAGAATTCAAAGTCACTTTATATACCAATTATTCTCAAAATCTATATATCCCTCCGGATCCAATCACCTCCTGAGAATGGTAATGGAACCTCAATACCTTACTGAGGAGGTGATTATATATCCCAATCATCATCTGACAAGGTGGTTGGATCCCTAGGGTATCATCTTGAATTGTTGTATGTCGACATCCTTCTAAGCACCTTTTAGATCTATTTATAACCTGTGTTTTTGGGACCCGACAGCCCCACCCAAATTGGACCTGCGCGCACTTCTAACAACTCTCTCCAAACCCAAAAAAAACGAATCCCATAAAAAATAACCCTCCACCTGGAAAACATAGGAATTCGTACCCGTATTTTTTTGTGGCAACCAAATTTTCTGTTCTTTTTTTTTTCCGGATGGTTTCAAGTTTAGGGACATTTTTAACCACGGCTGTTTTGCACAAGGCAAACCGCTGAAATGTTCCAACCAAAAAAAGCAAGCTCAATGAACTGAGGGTGACTTCTTCAAGAGCGCCTTTAACCTCATGGATTTAGGTGCCTCAAAGGGGGCGGTATTTTTTTTTGTGCTCGGCTCGGCTCGGTGGAGATCGGTGGAGATTTTCGTCGGACTTTTTTGGGGACTTTTGTTGGTGACCTCGCTGCAATTGGAAGGGGGGAAATGTCTGAGGTTGTTTTGATAGTGAACCTATGGCCCCATCCCATGGAAAAAACATGGTATATATATATATATCTGAAGGGTTGATTTTTATGGTATTCATGTAGGTCAAAATAGCATTAATGACATGGATGCTATGGATAAGTGAAGTGTAGTATGCTTTGCGAAGGGAAATTCCAGATTTGATACCAGTTTTTGTTGCTTCAAAAAGGTGGTGGATTAAGTGCAAGTTGGATCCCAACCAACGAGTTATACGTGGAGTTATAATCCCTATAAGTAGGGTACCTCAGCTACCCATTTAAAAGGCCATGAAAATAGGAGTTATGGCTCCATTTATAAAACTAGTAGGGGCCGGGGGAGATGATGAGAAAAACAAATCATTCATGGGTGGCAAAAAGCACCAAGTAAGTTGGGGTAATTAATTTTGAACGCACATGGAAATGGACATAATATATTGGACTACTAGAATGCAGGCCTATTCCATCACTTGAAGCAAATCACTTCAGTAACACTAGCATGGCCAGAAAACGGACCAATAGAAGTTGTGTTTTTTCCATATTAGGAAATCCCAGCATTGTTAGGATCACATAACCAATGGTTACTCACCTAAAATAAGCCACTTATATTATGGGGGCATACATTTCCATAGGTTTACTTAAGCATTGACTTCTGTATAGAGGATGTTTCACACGAGCGGTGATTAATAAGCCCTTGGTTATTTTCAGCATAGAGGGAATCCCTATACTACCCAGTTACCCTATGGTCAAAGTACATGGCACAGTCCCCAAAAAGGTAGGTTAGTGCATGGCTTTTATAATCCGATACATGGTGACAGTGCCATCTACTTTTACCCTGGTGTATATAGGGATTATTTATTTGTAATACTCCCTGGAAAACTAACATGTTCCCGGAAAATCAATGGTTGGAAGATGTATTTCCCATTGAAATATATAGTCCCTTTTTAGGGGACATGTTAGGTTTCGGGGGTCTAAGCCATTTCAAGGATCCCTATTGATTAATCAATCAGTAGAATGGAATGTCCAAGATGCCTAACATGCCAAATTCTGTGTGGGTTCCAAGCGCGAAGAGTTCACCTCTTTATTCACTTGGGGAAGAGCCGCCAAGTGTGAGGGAGAATGATTTGCGTTTTGCAATCAGTAACTTTGGACATGATTTTGTGACTGAAGCCATGCAGTATGGAAGAGCATCGTCTCGAGGTGCCAGTGGCATTTTACAAGACGTCTTTGAAGGTAATGACAGCCGTTTAGTAATGTCTCATCCTCCAGACGACCCGGCTATCGAAATCCTTTGGATTCAGCACTGGGGCTACGACGTTTCTTTAGGCCTAATACTGGCCTTTCTGCCATTGGTCTCTCCTGAGACAAATCGGTGGTGCTTTCTTTTAGTGGTTGATGCTCTCCGTTCTTACCGAGGCATTGACACAGACGTTGAAAAAGGTCCGTTGAAAAAGGGTTTTGAACGTTGCTCAAGATAAACGCAGATTGCAGGTTTGCATCAGAAAAAGATTGTCATTTCCAAACGATAATTGTAGTCTTCCAAGTCTTTTGTGCGAAGTGTGAGTTTTTTTGGGGAGGTGCAAGGTGCAAATAGAGTTATAACCCCGGCCCCGTTTTGTGGTCTTATAGATGGGTAACGGGGGTTATATATAACCCCTATAAGCGGAGTTCTTTGAGCCCATTCATATTTGATGGCACAACTTGAACAAAGCGCCCTGAAACACCTTGTTTTCCAACCGCCATTGGGAGGTCTCATCGTTTTGTCCTTTGTCGATTTGATGATTGTCATCATTCAGGGAAGCAGTTCCTTGGAATCTTGGCTGATATACCAGTAGTTGTCTGGTCCAAGGTGATCCTAGGTGGTGGCAACTCAAATATTTTTTTATTTTCACCCCGAAAATTGGGGAAAATTTTCACTCATTTTGACGGGCATATTTTTCAAATGGGTTGATTGAAGCAACCACCAACTAGGATCTCTAAGTAGCAGGTCGTGCAGTAGCAGAAATCCCTTATTAAACAATGAGCGATTTGGAGCTATAGAATCTGAATGGTGAATTTATGATACGAGAGGTCGATCCCAGTTTTTTCCATAGGGTTCATCCCGAAGAATCCAGACCCCTCCTGGATCCAATGATTGAATAGGATTGTAGATCACACCAACAATTATTACAGCACTAGGTGGTGGTTTCAAACATTTTTTCTTTTCATCCCGATCCCCGGGGAAGAAACCGGTCCAATCGAGCATTTTATTCATCTTGGGTAGCCATGATTCAACTTGGGAAGCCGGCAAACAGTGATACAACACCTGGAACCCTTTGATGACCCTTGTTTGGAATGGAATTTAGGCCTTGTTTTGGAGGGTTCAACCACCAAAATAGAGGACAGGTAATTATCAACCATTTTATTATAGTTATTCAAATTATAGTATTTATCTTATAGCGACCAACCCGCCGAGGTCGCCCAAAAGTGTCATTTAGTAAGGGAAGTGTCTCCTGAGGTTTAGGAATTTTAGTAATTTGCTCAGATTTATAAATCTCAGCCGTTTATTATTGGGTATTGATGAAGAATAGTTATTCAAATTTACCAGTCCCATACTAACGTCTTAGTGCACTGTGATTTTTGTTTCGGAGATCCACTCCTCAAGCTTTTCAAGCTCTTCAAGCGTCCACTTTTTCGACGGCTGGGACTGGGACCTGAAATTCACCCCTTTGAACAGGAGATTCATCTCCCAAATCTTCATTTTTGGGTTCCATGTTAGTTTACTCGAGTGTATGAATTTCAGAGTTTTGAAGAAAATCTTAAAAAAAGACAGCTGAAACAACCATGTTGTAAACATATTCGGAAACTTGTTGATAAATTGTTGAAACAACAATTGTACATGAATGATGATATTATTGTTTGTTGTCCATGTTTTTTTCAAATGTTTTTTCAAAACTACCGATATCCATGAACAAAAGAAATGATAAAATATCGATACATGACACACACAGAGCTATAAAAGTAACAAAAAATAGTAATGGTGAGGGGAACGTCTACTGAATTTCGATAAACAAATAGTGGGATTTGTCCAGCGCTATGTTACCGGCCGGTCAACCTGCCCCCCTCTAACGTAACCCCCCCGAGAAACAAGGCCTTATTGAGGGCTTATGAACCAATTATTTCGCTTAGTAAGGCCCAATTAAACTTAAACCCTTATTTCTGAGGGGGGTTAAGTTCGAGGAGGGTAGGTTGACCAGCCATAGTGTCACTATGTGTTCATTAAGCAGAAACTCAATAGCTGTTTCTGGTTCCCTTAGTAGGTGGTAGGTGATATATGATTACCCAATTGGCAATATATAAGTGGTATATAAGTGATACATATATATATATATACTGCCAATTGGGTGATTATATATCACCTACCACCTATTGAGGAAACCAGGAAACTCCATTGAGAAACTAGTTTATTTTTCCATCTTTCACAGATGCAATGTCCATGGACAGTGCATGAAAAAATCCTGGAAACAATCCATTTCTTTCATGTGGATGTTTCCGAAAATAATGAATGGTACCCCCAAATCATCCATTTTTAATAGGGTTTTCCATTATTTTCACCATCCATTTTTGGGGGTACCACTATTTTTTTTGGAAACACCCATGTAGCTACATCTTCATCCATTTGGATCATGTTGGGTTTTGAAGCCAGTGAATTGGAGAATAGGAAGGTGAATTTTAGTAGCGATCTTTGAGGAAAGGTTCCCCTTCACCAGCCCTTTCTTGCCAGGGAAAAATGTATGAAATTTTAGATCCCTTAGCACCTAAAGAGATAAGGGAAACTTCAGAGGCGCTGTAGTACTACAGGCGCCTTGTTTTTTTTCCGGGCGGATCCGCAAAGTCTGATGTGTGGATCGTCTTCCAGTCCCAGGACTTTTTTCAGGGAACAGGTTGCTGTAGTTTTCAAGAAAGGGCCACCCTTCCCACCCCTCAACCTCCACCTTCTGGAAGCCAGCTGTTTCTGAGGATGTTATGGTGTGAGTACCAAGTGGAGGGGCAAAGGTGATGGGGGAGGTTCAGACTGAATCCCCTTCATGGGAAGAATATGGAAGAATCAAGGTAGTCGATGTTTAATCTATTTTACTTTATTAGCTGCGGAACATGGTGGTTTTAGTTTTTTTTCTGATAAATTGTTTGTTACATGTAATGTTTGTTTATTTGAGGGTATCCCAAAAGCAAATACATTTATACACATGGTGTTTTTGTTGCGAGAAATGTTTACGGGAAGGAATGTATTTGCAACAAGTGGTCCAGCTATTTGATATTATTAGGCAATTGATTGGGAGGAAGCACTTGCAAAGTGGGATGGCCAATTGGAAAGGATCGTCCGTAAAAACTATCTATTTTCCGGGCGGAGCTGTTAAACTTTGGGGTCTATGTTGAGTTGCTAACATTAATTGTTGTAACCCCTGTAAGTTGGTTGACAAATTCAGGGTTAGAAATCATCCAAATTACTACCGATCGTCACAGTGTCACTACCGTTCTTTTTTGTAGTACTTTTCGGCCACGTCTGGTGTAAGTTCTCGTATCGAATCCTCCGCAAAGTGCTTCTGAAGGAGGGAAAATCCCACAAAAAGCACTCCAAGTGTTGCATACAAGGTGGGCCCCTACGATCGGTATAAATGGAGTCATAACCCTAAGAATCCAGACCCTTCCCTTCAATAGGATTGATGGTCTCAATCCCATCCCCAGAATAGGAATTTAGGGGTAATCCCTTTCTTATGACATATGTGGATCTCCAGATCCTTAGGGTAAATGGAGTTATACATGGGCCCCCTATAAATGGCCGAAACTCAGCGGGTAGCTCACCTGCGGGTTATTTGATACCCCTATAAACAAGTGGATCCGTTATGGCGATGCCCACCTTGTATTCTAGCATGGCTTGGGAGCTTGGGAAATGCTGAACTCTGACATGGAAGCCCTGCATTTGAGAAATGGGGTCAGCCATTTTCGTCCGGAAAGGTTTTTTTTTTAACCATGCGGCAACAAAATCTATATCCCAGAGGATCCATGTATGGTATATTTAGCTACATTTACAATAAAGATGAACCAAAGGTAGGTAAATATACCATACATGGATCCTATGGGTATACCTGTTTGAACGGGTTCCTTATTTTGGAAGGAAAAACATGGCTGAATCCCACTTTCCTCCCCCCGAAACTTTTTCAGATGACAAAAAACTGAAAAATTAAAATCACCTTAATTTTTTTGCAATAGAAAATTAAAATCACCTCATTTTTCAATAGGAGATATATACATCGAATCACCTCATTTTATATGGTTTTGTTTTTTCTATGGTCATGTTACGTTGGTTTTGGTCGGGGAGAGTACGTCATCCCTCATCATGAAATCCGAACCCCTCTCTGAGGTCAGCTTGCGCTTGACGCGCTTGTTGCGTTTAGGTGGTTTGGTAGGGGATTCCAAGCCTGGGGAAAAAAAAACACCCCAAGGGGCCAAAAAAGGATGGGGTAAAAAGGTGACGGGGTGACATGTTTGATTGGATTTTGGGGGTTGGTGGACATATATCTGTAAGGACGCTAAGGCTAATGCTGATGCATCATCTTGGGGGGCAATTTATTTGAAGGTTACGGAAGTGAGAATGGTAGTAGGTGAGCAATGAAAAAAACACCGTGGTTGTTTAGGGTATACAGGAGACTATATTACCCAGTGATATACTGTAGGGATTATTTCATAAGAACTTGCAAGGATCCCTAGTAAACAAGCAGTAATTATACTGGCAAGTATAGGCCCGGTAATTTTTGTGGTTCAGGTCTTTTAGGTGCATTCCAAACCCCATATCCCATTGATTTCACAACCATATAAACCATCCTGGAATACTTGGAGGATCATCCCATCAATAGCTGTTTATGGTTCCATTAATAGGTGGTAGGTGATATATATATATATATATATTATTTGCCTATCGGGTTATTATACATCCCCTACCACCTATTAAGGGAACCAGCAAACTCCATTGATCCCATGACTTGTAAGCGGTTCACAACGATGGTTATTTTTTTCAGAATTCTTCGGCCAGCTAACTTGGAGACATGGCGATGTTGTCAGATGGGAGTGAAACCAATAACTACATAATTAAGAAGCCATACCGTTATACCTTGTTATTTTGTACTGTTCCAAAAGCCCCTATCTTCATCATGGCCCTTTTCATTCTGAAAAACACACATTGTTTTTTATTTTTATTTTTGCTGGGTCTTCAAGCTCCGAGAAATACAACAAGGATTCCTTAGGGCAAAAACCCGGAATCAATCATGGATAGAACATGTAACTCCTGGCGCCGACTCTCCCAGACTGGTAAGGATAATCTACCACCCTAAGAATCCTTGAGATGTCATGGGGTGTCAAAACCGCCTGTTTTAAGGCCCCAGGGGTGTCATTAAGGAGGGTCTGGTGTTTCCATAACAGGTGTCAGGATTCTTAGGGCATCTTCAAAAATGTGTCCTTTTTCACCTCGAAACTTTTTAGGGGAAGATCTTCAGGCATTTTGACGGGCGTGCATATTGTTCAACTGGGTGGTTGAAACCACCAACAAACTGGGTGAGAGATTTTGCAACCTCAGTTTCAAGCATTCTAAAATCCAAGGTAATAAGTGAGACAGAAAAGCAGCAAAACAACAACAAGAACAAGAACGAAACCAAGAATAAGAACAAAAAGTATTTAAGAAATGTTCAACAACAACATTAAGAAATGTTCAACAACAACAACAACAACAACAACAACAACAACAACAACAACAACAACAACAACAACAACAACAACAGCAACAGCAACAGCAACAGCAACAGCAACAGCAACAACAACGACCACAACCACAACAACAACAACAACAACAACAACAACAACAACAACAACAACAACAACAACAACAACAACCTATCTGCTCTTTCAAGACCACGAGACCATGCGGTACAAATCGTTGAAGGCTGCTTGAATTCCCCAACATGATTGCTGGAACACCGGCAGTGCAGTGAGTCCGCGGGCGATGAGGAGTGGCGCCGTGTCCAATGTCTTCCAGGATTTCAGCTGGTCCAAACGCTGGCATCATAGCAATTCAGCAATTCGAATGCGATCGCCATGACGAGCAACTCCTTTGGCGTAGAGCTTGGCAATGTGCTGGACTGTGTCACTCAGCTGCACTTGACCTGCGGAGCAAGGGGATGAGCGCTGCATGAACACAGCCTGTTCTCGGAAGATGCGTGCTTGGAGTTGGAGAGCAAGTTCATGGCTCCAATGCAGCAGTCGCGCAGGCAAAACTCACCTGTTTCAACACTTGCCGTAAGAAGAAGAAGAAGAAGAAGAAGAAGAAGAGGAAGAAGAAGAAGAACAACAACAACAACCATAACACGAACAACATCGACGACAACAACAACAATAACAACAAAATAACAACAAGAACAAGATCAACAACAACAATACTAACAACGATCATAGTTTACCTTTTGTTTTCTGGATTTTGAGGGACTTCAACCTTGGTAGTAGTCTTTTTTGAATTTCCACACGCCCCTGGAATTCAGCAGGGCCTTCACTAGTGGGACCCCGGTTTTCAATGGATGTGGTATGGGTGGCTGGGCGTCTCACGTTCTTGTGGGTCCCTGCTTGGAGGATCATCCCAGTAAGTGGTTAGTAACCTCCTTTCTTATGCCATGGTAAGGCCACTTAAAAGGGGAGCAACCCTACTTATTGACTCTATGGATATTAACCACGGCAAGCCGTTCGTCCTGGGAGCCCATCCTGCTCTGAGGTGAGATTACTGCGCTTTTTCAAGCCGTTGTACCTTTTGGTCGCTGGCATCATGGTCTCTCTCAAGACTGGGCAGCAGTCGCAACAGCCGTTTTTTCGACAACTTTGTGGACTTTTTGTGGTTTTATTTTTGGGGTAACTAGGTTTTCTTGGTGACCCAAGATGGGCCCCTAGTTCTCTGGGTGGTGGTTTCAAATATTTTTTATTTTCACCCCCTATTTGGGGAAGATTTCCAATTTGACTAATATTTTTCAGATGGGTTGAAACCACCAACCAGTTAGCAATGGAGGTACAACCACTATACCTGGCCTTGTGGATATTGTAAGATCGCTAGGACAGTTAGTTGAAACTGGAATGCCATTCATCTGGCTTCCAGGCGAGCTACCCTATCTAGGTATCAATGCACAATCTGTTCAAGTAGTAGCTGACAAGACTCAGATCGTCGTTGCCGATAGAGTTGAAGATCATGTACCCATCTTTGCTGAAACCATGCAATTCAACAATGTGTCGTATGGTCTTGCAGCAGCATCATCACCAGAAGATCCATCAAGTGTCCCAGATGCACCCGATGATCCGCCACCACCAGATGGTGATGGACGTTTGTCAGATGCTGATAGTGAAGATGGTGATGAAGATCCGTTGCCGAGAGCCCAAAGACTTCAAGCCGAAGCCCGGTCTCTCCAACATCGTATGTATCATATCCCCAAAAATCCTTACTGTGACATTTGCCGTCGTTCAAGGATGTACAGACGTAAAGTCACTAAGAAAACGCATGATCCACTAGAGGCAAGAGGTGGATTGGAGGAAGTCACGATGTTTGGACAGCGGCTCGCAGCAGACTTCATCATTGTGAACAAGGAGGTATCTCAGTATCTCGAATATTTTGAAGAGCACACAATCTATCCTCCAAAAAAAAAAGTAAGACGAGAACCCTGGACATTATAGACAGGGATCATAAGTGGGACCCATTTTGTGGGGACCAAACTTGATTTTAAAAAATGATAGGGTAATTTGAAGGGATTTGGACCGTTATAATAATGCATGAAATTTTTGGATTTGGGTTGGTAATCCATCATCCCTAAGAATCCGGTCGACCCCTCCCGTTCGAACGGGAGTTTTTGGGTTCCAATCCCATCCTAAAGAACGGGATTTTTGGGGTATAATCCCTTCCCTAGGAAATACCTGGATTCTTAGGGCATGACCCCTGATAGAAATAGCTATCCATCCACTAAAAACGCACATCCACCTAGAAAATCCACCCATATTCTAAACTTGGACGTTTTTTTTTCCCTGGAAGACTTGTGGGGTATCCCAGTCATATGTATGGAACATGTACAGATCCATATAACAAATATGTTTCTGTAGGTATTTCATTCATATGGAATATTTGGAATATCTAATGCCATTCATGTGTAGGTAAATGGATGTAAATATTTCTATAGAAAGGAACATCGAATTCACCATTTCCGAACCATGTTTTTCGGACCGCAATCGGACAGGACTGTGGTTTGGGCATGGATTTTAATGAGTTGCATCCTCAGACATTCACCAACTTGGTGCAATGGACTTTTGTTTTTCTGGTTTTTGATCGGTGTTTCTTGTTGGTAAGGGAACCCCCAACATACTTCTGGAGCACACCCGAAAGACATCCCCAGATATCCCCAAAAAATGTTTTTTTTGGTAATTTTTTGTTGGTAAAAAAAAACATGAGTTTTTCAGAACTACCCTCCGGTAAACGAACATAGCAATTGGAACATGGACCATTTGAAGATGTATTTCCTACATAAAGTGGGGGATTTTCCAGCTTGCCATGTTAGTTTACAGGAGGGTATAATCTTCATGAACGTTGGGAAGTGCTATGAAAACACACAGTTGTCAACTGCGGTCAAACCCTTAGAAGCTTCAAGGAAATTTGCCGGGTTTCACCCTGATTTTTTCGGGGTTGGGGTTTGTGCGATGTTAGGGGATTGAAGTTAAGCATTGCTCAAACCCGGGTGGTTTAGGGTATAAGGGGGATGAAATCCTACCCAATTGTGTAGGGATTATTTCATAAACCGTTACAAGGATCCCAATTTAACCAACCAAAGGTTGTTTCAACACATCTTTGGAACATACCCCTAAACCTGTACCAACAGGTTACGAAGGGATTCCTTTCTTAGCTGGCTGGGGGGCTTGCCTGGGGTGTGCTCTACGGGTGTGTTCTACCTTTCTTGGAAACCAGTATAATGGGAATGTCACGGGTTAAACTTCACTGCTCACCTGGAAGTTTCTGGTCTTTTTTCCTGAAGATCTTGATGATTCTATGATGTTTTCCTCACTGAAACAAACAGCAAAACTCTGAAAATCAATGGGACTGGAAAATCATTTGTAATCTACGTGGTGGTTTCAAAGAAATCATTTTCACCACTATTTCGGGAAGATCCCCCCACTTTGACTAATATTTTTCAGATGGGTTGAAACCACCAACCAGTTTGTAATAGAATGAACCAGGGGTTTTAATCACTTCTCAGTTAAATGCTCAAACCTTTAGGTTCCGGAAAAACAAAACAACACATCACCGCATTTTGGATTCTTGCAGGTACCAACAAAATCACATGTGTTGAGGTCTTTTAGATTCTTTTAGGGGGATTCTGTGCAAGAAAATAGAGATAACTCAAGTTTTAGTGACTCTTGCAGTGGGACAAGATACATTTGGAAGGTAGTGACCATCTATTGTAGCTGGTCTGAGATTTGTTTCTTAAGATGCTTATGTACAAGTTTTGGCCCCTGGGCAAAATGTCCCAGGAGAACGATTTTCCAAAAGTAGTAGCACTTTATCATGAAATTCATCATGTCCTTGTTTCTTTTCGTGTTTTTTTTGGGTTCGATCTGCCGGTATGCTGGTTAATTTTACTTGGGATGTCCCAGGAAGTTCGTAACGGGTTAGTAAGTAGGTTATAACCCCACCAAAAACTCCAGTCATAACTAGGTGAAGTTACCCCCTTGATCCCTTCACCATTCGATCCATCCACCATTTTCCTGGCACATCCAGTCGCATCCCCAAGGTCTCATTATCTACGTTTTTGGCTTAGTCTTCTACCGTGCGCTAAAACCCGACATTTGCCCTGGAGGCGGGGGAGTGACACGAAACTTTCAGGGCTGGGAAGGGTCCAAGGGCCATTGGTAGTTCCCAATGTCTTTTTGAGGTGGAAAGGAAATGGTCAAATTAGCTCGCGACCTCAAACACGACCCAAAAAACTCCCAAATGGTGTTGAATAGTAAAGGGAAATGGATGGAAATGGTAGGATGCTCAAAATAGCCAGGCCTGTGAGGGGTCGGGATACTTAGGGTACTCAAAAACCCTCGCTTTTTGTTTACGGTGCCCCTTGAAAGTCTTGAGAGAACTTTGCCGTTGTGCCGAAATTGTCAACCTGGCCATTCTGCTAACAGATGACTGGTCAAGCAACCCCCCTTAAGCCCACCAGAAATATAGCCTTATCAAGGGCCTATTAACCATTGGTTTCCTGTAAGAAGGCCTTATCAAACATATCAAACATTTCAAACCCGAAATCACAGGTTGGTTGTTGGGGACTTGTGACTAAGGGCATCCAAGGATAACGAATTGAATTTGCTTGCCAAGATGATGATAATAGATGATAATAGATGATAATAGATGAATACAGATACTGTAATAAGATATGCATATATATACACATGTATATATTTATGTGCGAAATAGCAAGCAGGGTGATTTATTTAACTCTACTGAAGGAGGACTTCTAGATTCACTTCCCCTGTTTCGTATGAAAAAAAAACAGGTATCGCTTCTCTTATCAAACCACCACGCCTTACCGAGCAGAGGCATCGCAGAAGAGGACCAGATGTTGGCGACGTACTTTGGGTCCTTATCCCTCTCCGTGTTTGGGGAGCCCAAAGTGGTCAGCTTTATCATGAAAAATCCTCCCTGAAACTCTGAAACTAACAGTTATGCACCTAGAAAATAACCCCCCTTGCCACCAAAAACTCACTGCTAAAGGGCCAACAAAAAACCAATGGGGCCTTTTCCCATAGATATGACTCTTACGCGCCTTTTTCAAAACAGGTTACAAAAAGCGGCCGTCATGTCAGTGACAGGATGTGAGTGAATCACTGAAAAAAAAAGAATCAACTCCTTGGACTAGGATTCGTAGCAAAACACTTTTTTTGAAGAAAAACCTCACAAAACTATGATAAAGATCAACCTGGAAAACATGGGAAAACAAATACCATACATATGTTTAGGCCATGGAATTGCTGCTTTTAAGGGTTTCAAGTTGTTCCATGAAATTCACAGGCGCCACTTGTGATAAAAATCAAATCGTGTTTTTTTGGTTTACACCATTGCAAGTTAAAATGGAAGCTCCAGATCACCCACCCTAAGAATCCTTGGGATGTCACGGGGTGTCAAAACCACCTGTTTTAAGGCCCCAGGGTTGTCATTAGGAGGGTCTGGTGTTTCCATAGGAGGGGTCAGGATTCTTAGGGCAATTGAAAAGAAAATCATCTAGTTTTAGGAGGGGAAGATTTGTTTGTTCATCAATGGAACCCAAAGTCATGCAGTGATTTGGACCCCAAACAAATTGAACCCAACAAATGTTGCTCTTTAACCATTCTGAACCAAAAATGGGACCCTGGGGGAAATCATTTCATCACACAAATAAACATCAGGAATTTTTGGGAGAACGTCGGATGTTTCTTTCGCACCAAAAAGCACGGCGAGGTTTAGCGTTTTTCAACTCACCACCTTGGAGGTCGGGGGAGAAGATTCCGTAGGGGTCACGGGGTCACTAAGTTTGAATCCATTTTGGGTAGATCAAATACTGCAAATGTATGGTAATTTTGAGGGATTCTTCTATAGTAGTGCATTGTCTGGGTTGAGTAACTGGCTAGTAAGTTGGTTTATAACCTATGTATGGGCCGAAATCAACCTACTTATAAAGGGGCTATACTCCATTTACTAAGTACCAGCAGGACATCCAAGGATGTCCCGCTGGAAATTAACATTTTGAATTCAAAAATGAAGGTTTGGTTCAAAAGGTTTGTCCTTTTCAAAAGAGGTGAACATCTCAGGTGCAACATGTTCGTAGGTTTCAAAAGGTGGTGGTGGAGTACCGGGGGGATCAACACGTTGTTATATATATATATCTTTATTCAAATTTATATAGACCCTGGAAGTCCTTGGCATTTTTCATGTATCTGTTTATGAACCAATATTATTAAAGTAAGGGTTTATTACCCCAAAAGAACCGTTACAAGGTTTTATATGTTTGTGGTTGACTTCCAGGGGATATTTATATGTGTATATATATATATACACCCGGAATTTGTGAATGTCATCTATTTTTAGGTTTGAACCCTCCGAAAGAAGGCCCTTTACAACCTAAGCAGGTTATTTGGGTTACCGGTATATATTATAAACGAGTTACTATTTCCTGGGTTTTGTTATTTGTCAAAGACACTTCTAAATTGGGGGAAAATAATCATAATCTCAAGCATTGTTGTAGTGAGTAAGTAATACGAGGGATTATGTTATGGCTGAGATAGAAGTGATCATCATCACTATCGAATTATGTGAGGGAATAAATTTGTGAAATGTAAAGAGGTATTCACTATACCCATATGCTCCATTGCATTACTGTAGAAATATTTTCAGTACCCACATTTGGCTAAGATTTATGGTTACTCTCCCTGAAACTAGCAGCCCCTGAAAATAGACCAATTGAAAAGGAGATTCCTATTGGAAACCAACATTTTTAGGTGCTATGTTAGTTTCAGGGAGGGTAAATGTAGGTAAGTATACCATACATGGAGCATCTGGGATATATAGTCCTTTGCATACCGTGAGTTTGTATGCAGGTTTGTTGACGCCTAGTAGGGAGCTCCGACGGAAGTTGACATCGAGTAAAAAAGCCCAAGCAATTGCATACTGTATGTAAATGGATATATCTCAGGGGTCATTAGATTATCCATTTTGGGTGGATCAAACAATGCAAAAGTATATTGATTTTGAGGAATTTCAGTACATATTTTGCCAAAATGACCCAAATGACCAATATTTTGAAAGATTTGACCCATCAAATGGTGCCGGTCAACCCCCTAAAAAAGAGGTCAGTTGGGTTCTAGGTATTAATATACACCCTGGAAGTCGTTGCCACCATATGAAAACCGAGACTTGAGGCAGCGGGTTCAAAGTATTGGCTGCTTGGTGGTGAATGCTCCGGCTGAAGGACATGCTAAACGAGATCCAAATGGCGTTGTATGCAGAGCGCCACCTCGTCCATGATGCAGGGGCGACGCTAGCTGCTATGGACCTCAATGCTGCAGCTTGCAAGCAGTTTGTTTTTTTTCCAAAAAACAAGGATCCCTGCATGAGTTGGAAGCCTTCGGGCTGCCAAACCCTTACTGGGCCATTGACAGCCCTGATGTTCTCAAATGCGTAAGCTCCCGTCCGGAGACTGGTCCTGGGCTTCGACCGGACATATCGACATATCTGGGCTCAACCCAGCAGACTGTACCCAAACGAATGCACGGACACCTTGGGAAAAATCCTGACCTACAGTGCTTGCAAGACCAAATGGTCAAGGCCCGCCGTCGAAGTTTCCAGCCTTTGCCGCGGGCATTGCCAGGCGGATGCTACCCTCCGAGTTCTATTTCAAGCTGTAACCCAACATGTCGCTATGGTGGTTACTATTTCTGGGGTGCCACTGCTTTTCAGGGCAACGTCAGGATTCAGAAGGTTGGCCAGCGGTGGGGCTAAAGCTCGGTTCAGGCATGGTCGATTCGATACCTTTTGGAATAGCGAAACATTCCATGAGCCCCCAAAACCATGAAAAATACAGGATTTGGCCACCTAAAAACCAGGTTATTTACCATAAACACCCTCTGAAAATGTAGGTTTTGGGGGGCCCATGGTTTGCACTAAAAGCCACAGCCGCCGAGAGATGCCTTTTGGATGATAAACCCCTTCTTTGCCAAGGACTTATAGTTATCAGGCTGGTACGAAATCCACAGGAGCAAGATGCTCACCATTTTGCCATGATCAATTTCCACCGTGACTTACCAAGCAACACGAAGGGAAACTCAAGGTGACTGCAATTTAGAAAAGCGGTTGTTTCAACCATTTTTTCAAAAGATTCGTATCCCCGATTCATGGGGGATTCTTTTTTTCCAATGTGCCTTGCGCATATCTTGTCAAATTGCTTTGGGAACCAACCGACCCCCAAAAAACCCCTAAGGGTCCCTACAAGAAATCCCATATGGCAGGATTGGCCCGACGTGTCGGAGGTGATCTCGAAGTATCAATCGTGACCTGGCAGTCGTTGGGATGACGACGTTGATCGGGGCATGCCTAAACCTTGTAAACAGTGGTGAAATGATCATCACTACTGTTGATGGGTCCACGAACTCCGGCCTACACCACCTGGGATGTATAAAACCTCTCATAAAAAATTGGGATAAACTACCAACCTCAACTGGTTAGCCGGATTTTCTTCCATCAACAGTAAGGACCTTGTTAACCTTCCAGTGTAACAGTGCTGTGGGCAGGAGTCAAGTGATTCGGTCTCCTTGAAAAACAGTAACATTTCCCACGGGACTTTGGTCCGGTGTGGTGAAAGTCGTTACGCGGAAAACCCAGACTGATACTTGGAGGATCATCCCACTTAGTAAGTGGTTAGTCACATGGGTTGCAAGCCATTTTTAACTAGACTAACTCTACTTAGGGGACTTCCGAACCATGGTTATCAACCACTTACTAACTGGGATGATCCTTCAAGTAGTGATATGATGTGATAAGTTGGATGATTGTAATCCGATGGATGTTTTTCCAACACCTTTTTGAAGCAGTATAGGCTACCCTAATGATATTGGTGGAGCAAATGACGTATGTTCCTACTAAGTGAGGATCGAATCGTTTTAGAACCCTTTCGAATCCACAAAAAATCACAGGGAGTTTTTCACTAACCATTCAACCTTGAGCTTGACCTTGAGTCAAGGGCCGACGTCTGAAAAAAGTAAAGTAAACGATTGGGAAATTCACCACATGACCCATACAATCCATGGGACTGGTATATTTACCTACATTTAAATGGTTGATTTTTATGGTTTTCATGTAGGTAAAGATACAATCGTCCCAGGGATGATATGGGTGATGAGTCCCCTGATGGCATGATGTCACCGGATAAATCCCTCCGGGATGGTGCCCAGGGGTGGATGTACTTCCATATCCAGAGGAATGTAAAAGGACAAGAAAAGAACCCCCCTGAAATTGAAAATAGATAGTAACTATACTTGAAACGAGATACATGTTAGAAAAATCATCATGTTGGGTATCTAGATGAGATTTCAGGGGTGTAGTAAAGCTTCAGAAAGGATGATAAAAGATAAGAAGTGACCATGAAGGATAGGAAAGGATGATGTCAAAGCACTAAAAGGTGACGATAAAGGATAACGGATTATAAAGGTTCAGGAACGGAAATCGAAACTTCCAGGGAGTTATCCAACCCCATAGCATCCATGTGACTGGTATATTTACCTAAATTAATCCCATAAAGAATCAACCATTCATGTAGGTAGACATACCGTTCGTCCCATGGATGTTACGGGAACTGACGTCAGGTGGTTGGGTGTCATGGTGGTCCTCCTGCTGTTGTTGACTGCCTACGGCCTGCGGGGGGTTGTTGGCCTGGGGAGCTTGCAGATTTACTCCCCTGAAAACTAACATGACGATTGCTTGGAGAATCCCCATTTTTCAAATCCGGAAATACATCGACACAAAACCATGCTGGATTTTTAAAATGTCATCTTCATTCTTTTTTGGGGGCCCAGGAGGTGGCTTCCTAGTAAGTATATAGGTTTATTTCGCTCCACTTTTAGGGGTGAAGAGTAACCCCAGGAATACCCGTTGATTTTCGGCCATCTACCAGGGTTGTGACAGGATTTGAAATTTTCACCGACCCCGACTCCTAGGAGGGCGCTTTCGCCATCACCGACTCCCAGGATGACATGACTCAACCAATGGGGGATTTCCCTTAGAATTTCGCATCCTGCATCGCCAGTTTCCCAATTGGTGACCTTGACTTGTTGGTGGATTTTACTATATACTTCTTTTATATTTGGAATTGACCTATCAAAATCAACCATGAAAATGTAGGTAAAACATGGTAAAACTACTATATCATATCTACATTGTATGGGTACAAAACAAGCATTTTCATGTTGGATCATTTGCAAGTCGAGTTCGTCCGTAAAGCAGGTGTGATGAATGTGACTGTGGCCATTTTCGTCAACAGCGCCATGGACGTCGGGTTGGCCCGAAAACGTTGGGCTTGCGGGGTGACATGTTGCGAAAAAATGCCTCCCCCGTGTCCGTCCCCAAAGAAAACAAAGGGATGTGGCTTGATGAATGTGTGTGTGCCTTTTGAAAAAATACCCCCAACAAAAATTAAGGCATATTATCTGAAAAGGGACCATTTAAAAAGGAAAATTCATCTTCAAACCATCCATTTTGGGGTTGCTGAAGGTTTCAACCTAGAAATCAGCACCTTGAACCCGGAAACTAACAGCTCGCCCCTGCTTCAAATGTTTCATTTCCTTTTGAAATGGTCCCTTTTTAGGGGGCTAGCCTCCAGAAAACTAACATGGCAAACTGGAAAAGCATCGAATTTTCAATAGGAGATACATCTGAATATCTATATATAGTTGTTTTTCCAGCCAGTCGTCTTAGTTTTTCAAGTTTTTCAGGGGGTCTTTCATGTTTCATGCACCCTTCGGTTTGCCCAGGGTCATCGTATATCCAACCATTTACTTGTGGATACCGGTAGCATGGATATTCAATCACATGGTAGGATCTACTACCTAAACTCAAGGATGATAAGAATATCATTTATACCTTGCATCTACTTGGAGACTTGGGCCCCCACTTAGTAAGTACTTGGATGTCCCGGGAGGTTAGGATCAAAGGTTAGGATCAGTGGGTTATAACCCCAATATACGCATATATACGCCATATACAGGTATGTTACAACCCATTGATCCTAACCATTGATCCTGTCTTCCTGGGAGGAATCTACGTAGTAGTTACCTATCACCCCCCCCATTTAGAAGGTATGAAGTTTTGCCACCTTGGAACCAGGTCTGGGGTCTTCCTACTACGGTTGGGAAACTACTTACTGAATGGGATGATCCTCCAGGACGCCACTCACCACCGAGATGACATTGCATTTTTTGCTGCGGGAATCCCTGTAAACTAGACGCCTTTCATATACCACGATTGCATTTTTGGGTGGCGGGTTGTTTTCTTGGTGTTTTGCCAATACCCTGTCCTCCAAAGGAAAACCCATCGGATTGAACTGATCTGAAAACACATTACAAACTATATAATCAACCTTGATTTGTTAACCCATACCATCCATGTATGGTATATTATCGGTATATTAACCTAAAGTTACCATAAACATATACAACAAATCTAGGTAAATATACCATACATGGATGGTATGATGCCAGGGGTTCATCCAAGCACTGTTGTTTCTTGTTGGCCAATTGTTTCCCCCCCCTCGTCCTTCACCCGGAAAATTATGCAACACTGAGGCCTCATCAGTGCGTTCCCGGGACATTGCTAAGAAAGCCAAGGTGTTGGGGATTGAGAGAGGAAAAAAACAACATGGTATATGAAAGGCGTATAGTTTTACAGGGATTCCCGCACCATCACCATTTCAACCTTTGATTTCGTGTCACTTAGATTTAACCATCCCCAGAAGTTGCTGGGGTATCACGAAATGAGGATCTGAAAAATGAAGCCATCAAGGATGACTTGGGCTGCTTGGAACCTGATTGCCATCTGAGCCATCAAAAAAACTCCCTACTTTCCATTATATTGGTTGGTTAATAGGGATCCTTATAATGGTTTAGTATAATCCTAATATAAATGGGTAGTACAATCTCCTATATACAGAAAATAACCAGTTTTTTTCATTGCTCATCTGTTTATAAATGGTTGGCTATCAATTGAATGATCTTCCCAATTTTCAAAAAAGGAAATGCTTGTAAATCAGCATTTCCATCCCTTTAAAGCTGTTTGAACTTTTTCATCTTTTATTGAAGCTTGCGACGACTAAACTAGAAACATTGAGTTTAGAAGGCGATTTTATCTATCTTAGATAACGTTAAAAAGAATGATGGCAAGATGCTTATCAATCACTGCAAGGCTTCATGCCAGCCGTTCATGATCTAGTTGCTCCTGCCGATCCAGTTTTCCTGTGGGGGTTTCTTGTGCCAGGAAGAGTACGAAGCCACATGCAAGTCGCTGTACCAGGCATCCGGAAAAAGTCGTCGAAGATTTTCGATTGGATTTTTGGTGTCCAAACTGACCTCTCTATGTTTGAAGGTCCCTCCAAAACAAGGCCATTTTCACTCCAATCAAAAAAAGGGGGCATCAAAGGGTTGTAAGTTGTAGGTACAAATATAGGGTACACTCAAGGAAACTAACTTTGGTGGCTGGAAGATGGACCCAAATTCAAGATGTCCAAGGGTCCGATTCGCATGCATCCAAGATGGTGATATGCTATTGCTATATATATGTTAGTTCGCCAGAGGGTATCCACTTGCAACATTTGCTGCATAGGCTGCATAGGTTGAAAGCAAAGACCAGTCATGAATCAAATTTCCTATTGCGCATGCATGATTTGGTGCTTATTCTTACTGCGTGTCATTACATAATTCTACATATTTCTTTTAGATGTCACCCGGAGAAAGGTAGGTAACTATACCATCATTTTTATTGGATGAATGCCTTCCTGAAAGTAGCAGTTCGCCCCTGAACATCAATGGTTCGAAGAAGGAATCTCTTTTGGGGTTTCCTCGGCCAAAGTTCAAGGAGGGTTTTTTTCTGTTGAGTTTCAAGGAGTGTATGTCTTGAGGGTCTCAACATCAACAGTACCCTCCCCCCCTCCGAAGGGTTGTCCATTTCATAGTTTGGTAGGTGTAGCTCAGGATACTGCTGGAACTTCCATTCGTCAATGAACCCTGGATTCGAAGCGTTTGAGAAACACCTCTACATGTATGTATGACATATATTTACCTACCCTAAGAATCCTTCGGATGTCTGCCGGGGTGTCAAGTTGCCACCTGTTTTAAGGCCCCAGGGTTGTCATTAAGAGGGTCTGTTGTTTCCATAGAAGGGGTCAGGATTCTTAGGGTACAAACTTGGTCGCGTCTTTGGGGGGGAAACGTAGATAAACACACATAAATACACCCTACATTGAGTGTGCTACAAGGTGGTCTATGAGTGAATCCCCTCATTTTTGTTTGATCAGATTGCCCATGAAAAATAGTTCCTCCTCCAACAAAACAAATCTGGGATACGAAAAAAACAGACACCTGCTTATAGCTGTTTCAAAGCACCAGAGATGATGCCATCTTCCCAGTTGACCTGTTGACCTGAGTTGACCTGTGCAAATTTGACCAGTTGGTTGTAGCTGTAAAAAAAAACAACATGGGAAGATGGGAACCTTAAGATTACGGGACCCCACCGTTTGTCCCTTAAAAGAAGGCCCTATTGATGGGTCTAACTCCCAACTCCCGGGGGGTGGTGAGGATGTCTTGCGCAAGGACATTTTGCAAGCGAACAAACGTTGAGAACCTGCGAGTTTGGGCCCCATTGCCATGGGAAAAGGCAAATTATCTCCCAAACCATCATTTTCAGGTTCCATGTTAATCTTCCGGGGTGTAAGTAGGTTGATTTCGTCCCATGAATAGGTGATAAACCAACTTACGGTCACGACTGTTAATGACTTCCATTTACCTTTCACGGATTTGTTAACAGGGATTTTTTTAACGAAGCGAAAATCCATTTACATTTAGCACAGTTTTTTTGGTATGCACAACACTAGCGATAGCGCTTCAAAAAATGTCATCTTCCGGAACATAAGGGACCTTCGGCGTTTGCTCGGCCGGCCACTCCATGCTCCCTTCAACAGGTGTTCAACGATGCAGACAACGATGGTAATGGATCTCT
Source organism: Breviolum minutum Mf 1.05b.01 (assembly GCA_000507305.1). Lineage (NCBI taxonomy): Eukaryota > Dinophyceae > Suessiales > Symbiodiniaceae > Breviolum > Breviolum minutum. The sequence goes on along the minus strand of DF239085.1, from coordinate 235,340 downwards.
TTCGAAAGACGAGTTTGAGAAGGCGTGCCGGATGGGGTTTCACCAGTTAGTTGATTTGGTGGGACCTTTTTGGTTGCTTAGATGTCGCAGGAAGTTAGTAAAAGGTTAGTAAGTGGGTTATAACCCCAATATACTTCATTTATAACTAGATTATACCCCATTAACTAACCATTTACTGACTTCCTGGTACATAGAAGTGGATCCCCGTTCCAAAAAAGGACATTGGAGTCAATATCCGGAACCCTTTGAGGGGGGCCCCTTGTTTCGATTGGAGTTAAAGGCCTTGTTTTGAGGGGCCCCGACCTTCAAAAATTAGGAGTCATGGCTGGGCTCTAGGTATATTATATATGTATATATAGATGTATAGATGTATAGATGTACACCTTTCCCATATTTGTATAATACATATGTATATATCGATGTATATATATATATATTTGCATATATAGATGTATATATTCTCTAACCGGGTGATTAAGCAACACTCGGAAAATATGCCAAAACACTATTTCCCTAAGGGACCTTTAGTCACCTTCATTATCTTGGATTTGTTTAAGTGTATGATTTACTTCCTACCATGATAGATAAATCACCATCAGACCACCATTCAAGAGAACTCTAGACATCCGAAAACCTCCTGAGAAGGTATTTGGACCCCAAAAACAAACCTAAAACAGCAAACCTCAGGAGATATGACTGGGTGTCTAAGGGAATATGTTTTTGAAAACTTGTTCCGAGTATCGTTTTTATCCAATCAAATCCAAGATAGGGTCATAACGTTCGCTATCTACTGAGCCAGCTTTTTTGGGTCCTGCGCGGAGCAGTAAATTACTTGTGCAATGAAAAAAACCTGGTTGTTGATGGTTTTTATAGAGGATTCTACTACCCAGTTATATGATCTTTTGATAAAAACTGCTAGCGATCTTCAGTACTTGGAGGAAAAATGCCATTTAGTTTATATACCTGGATTTGTTTAACCCTACGAATCCTTGGGATGTCATGGGGTGTCAAAACCACCTGTTTTAAGGCCCCAGGGTTGTCATTAGGAGGGTCTGGTGTTTCCATAGGAGGGGTCAGGATTCTTAGGGTACCTGGATTTGTTTAAGGTGATTTTTTTTCTTTCTACCATGGTTTTTTTCACTATTAAAGCCAGCATTTGGGAGAATGTTATCGTCTTTACTTTTTTCCAGGTATCTTACATGCAAATCCAAGTATCGGGGATGAAATACTAGCCAGTTATATTAGGGAACTACAAGAAGCTACTTGAATTTAAGATACACTCCAGGGAACTAACATATCCCCCAAAAATGGCATTTTGAAGATGATTTTCCTTTTCCCCAGTTGGATATGTTAGTTCCCTGGAGGGTAATTCGATTCCTATGAGCCAACCAGTATAATGGAAGTTTACTTCACGTTGCTCACGGAAAAAGATTCCTTGGGGCGTTCTTGGAATCGTCCAACGAACTTCCGGGGTGTTTACTTGATGTGGACGGACTTTTTATGAGTGAGATACAGTGATTTTGTTTCGGCAACACGCGATTGTAAAGCTTTGTGAAATCATAGAGGCCGTGGTGTTTAAACAGAGGTGGTTAATATAATTACTAGTACTAGTATATCTATATCTATTATCATAGGGGATATTTCCCATACCATCCATGTATGTTATGTTTATCCTAAACCACGTGTAGCATACCATACATGGATGGTATGTTTTCGACCACCAAGACTGCTCGCCAATTCCATTCAGAAAAGGCAATCTATGAAAAGAAGTTATTGGCTCGTCTTCATGGCGCTGGCATTGATGTGTTCGGGCAGCTCAGGAAGGGTAAACCATTGGTTTTCCCTTAATAAGGCCTTATTTCTAAGGGTGTGGTACGTGGCCCGCAGGCGGGTAGGTTGACAAGCCATGATTAAAAAAAAGTCGATATTTTCATCGCCAAAATCCATCCCAACTTGGATGGATGTGTCCCGCGCCATCTGGTCAAATTATAGCGACCTCACACGACCTCACCTCGTAGGTAGCTAAGGAAGGGAAATACCCCTTTTTTCAGGGAGTCTAGCTTGGTTTTTTTAATTTGGCTAGATTATTGTCCCATGCCATGATTGTCTCTTGTTTGAGATTTGTTTTTTGCGCTGTATCATGGGCACATACAAAAAAACGACCAAACCTGCCTGCTGAGAAAGTTCCAAAAAACTGGGGTGGGGTATACAAGATGAATTCTTGAAAATTTGCGGTGCAAAACTTCAGGTTGTTCAGATGTTTTTGTCCAATTTCCGTAAGGATCCATGGACTGGTATATTTACCTTTGATTTTTTTTGTTTTCAGGTAGGTAAATATACAATCGTCCCATCGATCCACATGGTGCCCATCGTCAATAGAGTCGTACATGGTCCCAACTGGCCAAGCGTTTTCGACATAAACGACATGATTTGTAAATTTCTGGCTGGTGGTTTCAATTTTTTTAATGTTCATCCCTATTTGGGGACGGAAATGATCCAATTTGACCAATATTTTTCAAATGGGTTGAAACCACCAAGCGGGACATGATTGGTAAGATTTAACTTCCACCTTTTTAAGCACGCTAAAGATAAGGTGTGAAGACAAACCAGACTCGGAGACTAGGAATGAATCTCAATTGACATATAAGTTGATTCTATTTGACTCTATCTCTTTCGGAAAATCATGTACATTTGTACATCATACTAGCAGTGAACAAAAATTTTAAATACTCTCGTGGGAACTATCCTTTTCCCACGGCACTTTTGAGTAGATTTTCCTTTTCCCAAGGTGGGGTATGGTAGTTCCTTGGAGGGTATTCCTTGAGTTTCTACCAGGGCTTTTGTCTCAGATTCCTGTTCACGCCGAATTTACCGTGGTAAATTCCTGTTACTTGGATGTCCCGTTGGAAGTTAGGATCAATGGTTAGTAGATGGGTTTTAATCTACTTAAAAATGGGATATACTTGGGTTATAACCCACTGACTAACCATTTACTAACTTCTTCCTGCGACATCGAAGTAAACTCAGGGCTAGTGCGGCACAGCTCTTTGACATCCTTGACATTGACAACAGTGGTACTTTGGACGGTTCCGGACTCCCAATGGACCATTGGGACCGTGGAACGTGTTTTTTTGTTGGTGGAAGTTGTGTTGGTTGTTTAGGGTGTTTTCAGTTTGTTTTGATTTTGTTGTTGTTCACAAAATCTGTTTTTTTTTGTGTGTGTGTTTTTTTTGCCAAGAGGGTGATGGTCATCAAACGACATGAGGAAATTCTTGATAGTATCGCCCTACCTCTCAGGAAGCGATCCATGGGACTCTGGGACGTATAAACTCACCATTTACCTACCATTTTTTCCATAAAAATCCAACGAAATTCATGGATCGGTAAATATACCAAACTCGTCCCTGTAGGATGGTTTTTTTGGTGAGGATTTTCCCTCATCAACCTGAGTAGGTGTTCAAACCGTTTCAAAATTTGAATTCAGAGCTACCCTCTGGAAAACATACAGTAGCCACGGAAAATTCCCACCATTTTGGATGGGTATTTTCCCAGTTTTCAGATGGGGATTTTTCATAGGGCCACGTTCGTTTCAGGGAGGGTATGGTCCGTGTTTTTCGGTAGTTGAGGTTGGACAGGTAGCTCATCTGGGGTGGAATGTGTTGAAGCCGTAGATGAAGGAAGCCCTTGGGCTGTTGGGGGTTGGATTATTCAAGTGCCCAACAACTTGAGACACCAAACATGTTCAAGTCTCCCGTAGGATCCATGTATGGTATATTTACCTACATTTACCATCATTTGCCCTAAAAATTGGATCCATGGGATATATCTACCGATCCATGAATTTCGTTGTTGGATTTTTAGGGCAAAATGATGGGTACATGTAGGTAAATATATATACCATACATGGATCCTATGGGTCCTATAGGATTGATTTGTGTTTTTCTTGCAGCAGGGACTTGTGGTTGACTAGGTGTATGGAAGTTGATAACCATCAGCAGGATGTAAATTGTGATGGCTAAGAGGAAGTCTCGGTAAAACTCTTTAACCAACCACCCCCCGCAAAAAAGCACACCTTTTCAATATTTATGGCTAAAACTATTGTAGAGGATTCCAAAATTCAGGGAGATTCAAGAAATTCTTGGATTTCAGCATCAAAAACAGCAATGATACAATTATATGAATTCATAATGCTTGGGGATGATCGGACCCTATCCGGACCATTGGGGATTCCGAACAAACATTGGTTTTCCATGAGGGATAGTTATGAAGTGGTGGAGAAGAACTCTTGCACGAGTTCATATATCCCTACTTGGAGGATCATCCCAGGACTAGTAAGTGGTTAGGATCACCCCTATTTATAAGCCATGAAGTTCGGCCATTTGAAAGGGGTCCCACATTGCCTATCCTTAGGGGACGAAATCGATCACCAGTGTAATTCACCACGTATTACGTTGATGGCTCAGAAATCTGAAACAACTACCGTTTGGATGGTGATAAAACCGTGGGAATACTGGGATATCTACCAGGGATGAAACCACCTGGGATGGTGCTGAAATTTTAGGGAAATGTCCTGAGATATCGATCCTACATCAACTGGTGAGTTCGCCGGATTTCTGAAGCATCAACCGTATGACTGGGTTTGGAGTTGTGAGTTGTAAGGAACCTTCCAAGGTCCAAGGTCGCCATCCGAGGTCCCAGGATCTCACAAGGTGTACTGGAAGACTAGGGTGTATGGTTTATTTTACCTACATTTACCACAAAAAAATCAAATAAATGTTGGTATTAACAAAAATCTCAGCTAAATGTTGCGGTTGATAAACAAGATATGACTGGAAGACTGGGTTATATATACGTATATATATATATATATACACATGAAACACCATTCGAAATTCCTTCGGTAGTGCGAAAGCCTTCCCAGTGACAGTGGCGTAAGGGTTGGATCTAACCCCCTGCCAAATCGTGGCTTAAAGGTTTAGGAAACAATCCTGGTCATTCAAATCCTTTTTTTGTGGGGATGGATTTTGGAGAACCTTCAAGAAATGGAAAAAATGCCATGAATTTTCAGTATTTTTTGGGGGGTTTTCGTTTCCAAAAATGTGCCGAACTTAATCCCCCTGAAAGCTACCATGACAACGGAAGCGTCACCATTTTTGATAGGAGATACTGTACATCTTCATTCATGGTTGGAATTTTCCAGTGTCATTCGTTCGTTTTCCGGGTGTGTGATTTTTGTCATAGCGTCCATGTATGTTATATTTAATATTTACCTACATTTAGCGTAGACATTCAGCCACACGTAGGTAAATATACCAGTCCTATGGTATGGGTAAGAGGTTTGAGTGTATCAAACCCTCCACATATGCAACATTTTTGATGACTTTGAGCCATTTTTTAAAACTTAGCTTCAAGTTTTCCTTGTATGATTTGTTATGGCTAGTCAACCTACCCTAAAGCCCCCCCCCCCGGAAATAGGGCCTTATCAAAGGCTTGTTAACCATTGGTTTCCCTTAAGGCCTTATTAAACCCTTATTTCTGCGGGGGGTACATTAGGGGGGGTTGGTTGACCAGCCATAAATTTGGCTCTTCTTCTCATTTGGCTCCGACTGTTTCCAACAAACGCCTACGTTTTTTTGATGCACGGTTTCTATAGAAAACCTTTTGCAAAGTGGGCTACCACAAAAAGTGGCTGGACCCTGGTTGGTTGATTTGTATAATCATAAGGGATGAAAGTCCTACTAGATACTTTTTATATGATGTATGATGATCATTTGCTCCATGTATGGAATGTTACATACTACGTTTACCACACTTTTGGCAGATGGAAATGAACATTCCATACATGGAGCATATGATAGGTTTGAGAGCAAACATGACGTTTTGTATCAATCACCTTTCTATGGGACCATAAGTACGTTGGCCATGGGTGCTGGGGGTTTGGATGATGGTCATGGTTATGTTTTGCCCTATGCGAAGGCCAATGACACCATACGGTGTTTTTGAACAATTGTCCGGTTTGCATTCTTGTTGCTATGTTTCCGCACCTTTTGGGTAGAGGAGCCTTAATCTCAGTGGAGCTCTACTCAAAAGCTCTGGCGGCCTTCGCGTCAGATTTGGGGGACAATGAAATCAATGGGTCTCAACACCTATGTTTTTTTGATGCATTGTTTCTATATAGATACCTTTTCCAAAGTGGGGTGCCAGTTTGGTTGATTTAGATAAGAAATGAACTTCGTTTCTGGGATAGAGATATGTTTGTATGATGTATGATGCTCATTTGCTCCATGTATGGAATATTTCATACATTTTCCACACATTTATGATCATTTATGGTAGATGTAAATGAACATTCCATACATGGAGCATTTGATAGGTTTGAGAGGTGTAACATGACGTTTTTTTTCAAGCACCTTTTTTTTGGAAGCACAAGAATGTTGGCCATGGGTGCTGGGGGTTTGGATGATGGTAATGGTGATTGCAACTGGGTTTTGATTCACCATACGCCAAGGCCGAGTGGAACCACATGGTTTTTACAAGTTTTATGGCTATTACATTCTCCGGCGCTGTGTTTTCCGCACCTTTTGGTTAGAGGAGCCTTAATCTAAGTGGAGCTCTACTCAAAGCTGGCGGCCTTCGCGTCACATTTGGGGGGCAATGAGATCAATGGGTCTCATCCGATTGGGCTTCTTAAACGGCGTCCGACAGGTTTTGACCAAAAAGGTTTCGATGTGACAGTATACCGTTTTCATGGCAGAGCAATATCATCAGGAAAATAATAGGGTTTATATGTTGTTGTGCCTAATGAAATCACGCGACATGAGGCAACTGTCTTTTTCCCTGTCAGGCATTTTCGTTTGAGAGAGTTGGTACAAACCAAGAGAATTGATTCATTTAGTTTGGATATTGGGATGATGTTTTGAAATACAAACTTCGGCCTCCCAACACCCTGCAAGTGACTCACCAGGGATCGCTAATAATTTGAGGGTTTTTGTACCGATTTAACGTCACAAAGAAAGTCTTTTTTTGGGTGGAATCTTCAACGTCAATGAAGGCCGTCCAAATGGTCCTCTGGATGGCAGCCTGTTTTTGCGCATGGGTCGTCATACATCAAAGAAATGGTCCTGTTTGTTTCTGGTTCCAGTCCACAAATGAAGTGTTAAAATCCGAATTTTTTAGATAGTGTTTGTTTTATGAAATCATATTGTGGCGTTTCTATGGTTTTTATTGTTTTTTTTGATTTTGCTTTGCGTGAATTTTTCATTCCCGCTGTATATAGGTAGTCATGTTGACGCCACTCTTAAGCTGCCCATCATAGAAATTGGGTCTTTCCTACCAATTTCCATCCAATTTCCCTAGTGGGTCACGTTTATGTTTGTTCAATATTTTCGCATCATTGTGCTATTCCCCTTGCACCACCAAAGCATCTTCCACCAAACGTTGGGCTGTGTGTTAGCGTTGGGTTCGGCATCTGGTTTCTTCCTCCCTATACCAATAGGATGATTTTGTATATTGTATGACCTGTTCAAGTGAACTACCAAACCAATAATTGTGAAAATTTGGAAATGCGTTTAGGCGTCCATTTTTTTTTGAATTTCGTGTTTTTTTTTAAATTCACTCTTCAACAATTTCAACAAAGAACAGGATATAAGAAACGTCCTTTTTTTTTCAGGGTGCCGCTAGCCAACCCCAATAGAGGGCCATGCCGCGGTTGAGGTAATGAATTTGTGGAAGGAGTTCTGCGTTCTCGGGGATATGCGCAAAACAAGGTGCCGAGTTTTTAGTGTTTCACTAGGGTCCCAGTGGCCGGGTTCCGGGCGTCCATCCTGACCATGGATGAGAGGCAAAGAGGAATATTCATTCACAAGAAAACAAACTTTCCAAAATGTAAGCTTTCGAATTGTGTGCATAGACATTTTTGTCAGTATAAACACTATTCTAGGGTTGCGATTTTGTTTCAAGGAGGGTAATCCCATTTATTAAGTGGTTTATTTCAGCAGCATGTAAGTGGACTTCTCCAGTAGGACTTGTTTGGATGATCATTCCACTTTCAATAAGTGGGGTTAAAACCATGGTGATCAGATCTCCTAAAAAAAACATAGGCCTTGAAACCTGAAAAAGGAGCTAAAATATATAACTCTGGGACCCCTCAACCAAACAGTCCTTGGACTCCTTGTTCAAGGCCTTTTAACCTAAATTCGGGTGCAGTCTTCCAACTTCTAACCATTTTTCAAAGGTGCAAAAAAATGGCTGAGTTGTTTTTGGGCCCCAAACCTTGGGCCGGTTTCACCTTGCAAAGACCGCCAGGACTTGGTGGGTTTGCGTTGCGACGTGTGGCGAGCCAACTTGAGCGTTGCTTTGGCTGAGCAAAAAATATGTGGAAAATTTGGTACCTACTTAAAGAGATTCAGGATACTTAGGATACGTGGAGGTTGTAACCAGGGTTATAACTACCCCTATAAGTGGGTTATATGTCCCCTAACTAGGGTTATAAACCTACATATATAACCAGTTACCTCCAGGACCTCCTGAACCTCGAGGAGTAGGCATCCACCCCCCCTAGACCCTTGACATCCAGTCAGACCTCCTGAGGTGATTTTGGTGGTGTTTTTCAAGTCCAGTTGGGGCCAGTGGTTATTTTGATGTTGTGGTTTTACAGGATGGAAATACTTGGTGGCGAAAATGGTAGTGATTTTGAAAGTAATTTTTAAGTTGGGTAATAGCTGTTATAACTATAATTAACCCCTGGTCAAGCTGGTTGATTTGATTAGTCCCCCTACATAGGGTTATAACTACCCAACTTACTAGCTATAGTTACTAGCTACCATTTTCGCCACCAAGTAGTATACCGACTTAGATGTGGAGAATCCCGGGATTATTTCATAAGCCATTGGCACAAGAAACTACCGTCATGAACCAACCAGGATTCAATGGAATGTCATAAGGTAGTCTTGAAAGTGTTTAGTTGACTTACTCATCGGTAATTCTGCTTGTTGATGTTTTTCTTTTGAGGGTTATTTCTAAATTACTATGCTCCTGTTATATGGGGTTTGTTAAAAAGCTATAGCCCAAATGCTCCATGTATGGTATATTTACCTACATTTACCCTAAAAATCCACCATCCATGTAGGTATATATATATATATATACCAGTCCCATGGATACTATGGGTAAGGAGAAGGGAAATCTGATTCATCAACTTGTTTTTGGATGGGATTGGGACCATCAAACCTACGTACTCGAATCGGGAAGGGTATGGATCCTTAGGGATTGCTATATGGGGTTGTTAAAAAGCTATTTTTTTCATCCACTTTTCGGAGGGAAACTCCTTTTGGTGAATTTGAAAAACAAAAATCGCCAGGTCCAAGAAGAGATTCGCCTGGTGAATTTGTACTTCGAGGCGAGCGGCTCGTGGGGGTGGTGGAGTTGGGACCTACCCCTGTGGTTGTCGACGTTGGTTGGTTGGAAGAAATCCCAAGGCAAAAAAGTCCCACCGGCTTTGGATGTTTTTGAAACCTAGTCGTTTTCAAATAACGGGACATTTACCTAATATCAACGGGTTGGCCGCATTTTTGAACCATCAACAGTATAAGGGGTGCGATTTGGAGCTATTGGTGATCTATTTCCCTACGAATTGTGGAGCTAAAGAGCTGAAAAATCCTCCAAATAGTGAAATTCGTTTTTTTTCTCGTTTCCTACTGGGATGTCCTGCTGGTACTTTGTCAATTGATTATTTCACCCATATATATATAAATATATATAAGCAGGTTGATTTAGTCCCGTAAATGGGTGAAACAAAGTATGATGCCCAAAACATACCCAACAAAGCACTGTTCACATGAGGAGGTATGACTGGATGTTTAGGGAATATGATGTACCTAGGCATCCAGTCATATTGTCAGAGAATGATTGGTGTGTCGAATCACCTCCTCAGCATAGTATTCTGGTTCCACTACCATTCTCAGAATGTGATTGAATCCCTAGGGATACACACCTGGAATTCCAAACAACCAGTTCTTTATGGTTGTTTCAAATCGATGGTTCAAAATAATTACATGCACATTGGAAATGGTTGTTTAACCAAACATCCATTAAGAACTGGTTGTTTAGAGTTCCAGGGATTTCTACCTTTACACTCCCTGGAAGTTTAACATAGTCCCCGGGAATTTACCAATAAAGGAAAGTAGTGTTCCAAGCATCATTTGTCAGAGGTTACTTCAAGCTTCGAGGGTGTATAAATATACCTTAAGGTCAAAATAAATGACACAAATGCTAAAAAGTGTAGTTTGATAAAGATTCCATATAAACCAACATGTAGGGACTGCCATCAATCTATCTTTTAAATTACGCTCCCGTAACAAACATAGCCATTGCAAATCACAATCTTTCCTGGTACATAGCTTGAAAACAGTTGATTTTTCATGGCAATCTTGTTTTATTAGAGGGAACTGATACACCCTAAGAATCCAGGTATGTCCTAAGAAAGGGATTACCCCGATCCATTCCTATTGAACGGATGGAATTGGAAGCCAAAACATCCTATTCTGCTTGGTGGCTCATGGTAGTTAGTAACTAGTTAGTAAGTTGGTTTATAAGTTATAACCCTATTTAGGGGACTTATCAACCAACTGACATGGGTTCATTATAGTTATGACCCAACTTACAATTAGTTACTAACTACCGTGAGCCACCAAGTGGATTCTTAGGGTATGGCTTTCCCTACATCTTTTGTGGAACCCACAGGAGCGACTACAAGAGACGAAGCAAAAACTGGAGACATTGAAAGAGGCGCGTTTGGCAGCTCGCTGAACCGAGCTGCGGTGGTTTTTACGCCAAGGGTTTGTTTGGTTTACCGTTGGGTGAATCATGGGAAATTTGATATTTGATATTAGGTCGACAACAACAACAACAACAACAACAACAACAACAACAACAACAACAACAACAACAACAACAACAACAACAACAACAACAACAACAACAACAACAACGTGCCTTTTGAATGCAAACGCAATGGAATTGCAAATGTCAATATTGGCTTAATGTCCTGCCCCAAATAGTGAGCTTGTTTTTAAATGCATACAGTAAGGTAATGGACTCTGTCTTTCAAAATGTATACATACCGTATTTTATAGATGACAAACGAGTTCAAAGGCACAGTGACTGGCCTTACGACGGGAAGTGGATAAATGAAACACGCTTTAGTCAACGACTTGTTCTACAAGGTGGACACATAGGATCCATGTATACATGGTATATTTTTTCAATTGGATCCTCCTATGGTATATTTTTCCTACATTTGGTTGATTTTTATGGTAAATGTAGGTCAACTAGACCACGGCCCCAAAAGCCAGCACATAAGTAGGGTGAAATAACTCCAGTTACCTACTGTTTTTTCGACCATTTATATATAGGGATTATATAGGGGTTACTTCACTCGATTTATAACGATCGTAGGGGCCCATCTTGTACTTGTGCTGGGTTGTACTTTCCCTTTTCAAAACTTTTTTAAAATTTTACCTTGTTTTGGGAAGATGAAACCTATTTTGACGTGCGCATGCACGTTGTTTAACTGGAATGGACCTACCGCCATTTTCTGCTTTTGAAGTGGAATTTTCTATCCCTAGGCTTCCAAACACCTCTGTGATAACGTACAGTGGGACACACCTAAAAGACCTCCTCAGGAGGTATTTGGAAGACGTTTGGGTATGTTTTGAATCATGAATTATCCTTGGCTGTTCTTTGGCTTGATTCATACCTGCTAAACCCCGTGGAAAAATGAAGGTTTGGGGAAACCCTTCAGAAGATACAAGGTGGGTCCCCCAGCATGTATAAATAGAGTTACAAGTTATATTCCCTATAATATGACTGGCCGAGAAATGAATGGAAAAAAAACTTGGGTTATTTCACCGACCTCAATAAGTGAAGTTAAGTTATAACTCCATTTATAACGGTCCGTAGAGGCCCACCGATCATAGGTTTTTTCAGCCCTAAAAATGAAGGGTTCGGAAAAGTGGGGAAACCCAGTTGACCTCATCAAACTCCCTCTGTTGAAAACCCCGCCTTAACGACCGCAGGTGGCTGGACCAGTGTTGCAACGTGCTCAAGAGGACGGACGCAAGCGGCAGGTTTCGAGTTTGCTGATTTTTTTTTCCGTAAGAATCCGGTCGACCTCTGTCGATCGAATAGGATGTTTTGGGGAACCCAATCCCATCCGAAAAAAAGCTCGGAATGGATTGGGGTAATCCCAGATTCTTAGGGCATAGCAACGGATCCTTAGGGTTTGTTCTACAGGAGGCTTTGCGATTTGAACATGTCCCCTGTTGGAAGGGAACCAGTCACTTCTTCGAAGTCGTCGGGGCAAAAAAACATGATCCTGGAACGCCAAGTGTCCTATTTTTGTTGGGCAACTTTATCCCTAAAACCAGCAACTATTGCCTTGAAAATAGGGCACAAACGGCTTTCCAGGATGTTTTTTTTCGTTTATATATTCACCTTTTCTTGTGGATGTTTAGACCCTCGCATTAGCCTCGGCTCAACATTTAGGTGAATACACATATCAGATGACCCAGTTTTTTCCGAAATGTGTGGCAGAAATTCGCTAAGTCCAACTGGGCAGTGCGCAGTTAGTTATTTGCTTTGAGCAATCATTTCGAAAGACTTCCTAGACAAAGTTGAGGAGGCAGTTCCTGTTGATGGAAAAAAATCCTACAGCACTTAATAGGTACCTGGATCTTCCTTTCGGGGTGCTTTTCATGGATGATGATAAGGGGTGCCCAAAAACACCCATCCCTTAGGGTTCCAAACAGCACCCTTTGCCTGGAAGATGCTGGTAGTTTATCCCATTATTTACTGACTTTTTTTTTGCATCCCAGGTGGTTGTTTGAGATTTTTTCCCCACCTGTCAGGTGAGGGTTGTTAGATTTTATGTCAGTCTCTTCTCCTCCTCCTCCTCCGCCTCCTCCTCCTCCTCCGCGTCCTCCTCCGTCTCCTTGTCCTCCTCCTGTCGCGATTCTGTGAGTTCAGTGTGGCATGCC
>DF239085.1:119947-220738 GCA_000507305.1 Breviolum minutum Mf 1.05b.01 | reverse complement strand
GAACACATTTCAGGAGATGAGTTGTATGTCTACCCTCACCTGACCCGATCAGGCTGACATAAGTCCGATGGATGCGGCAGCCTGTCTGAGTAGTTCAAGAAAGGAACATCGTGACCAAAGCCCATCTCACTAGTATCACTAAGCCAAGGAACCCTGAAATCAATGTTTTCAAATTCTCCATTCTTCCCATCATATTCTCAATGACAACCCTCACCTGACAACCTCCACCCAACATGTCATGGTGGGGATCACTCGAAGTAAAGTAATTTCCATCAAACGTCGTATGGTTTCGTCGCATCTGGAGCCAATGTTTAAAATGCCCGGATGCCTTTCGTGGATTCTTTACGGATCCATGAATAGCTTAAATTTATGATACATGTATAGCTTAAATCTATGGTTCCCCAAATGGTGGTTTGGTAAGTGAGAATACCTTACTTCAGGAAAATCCAGGTTGGTGAAATACTAGCTGGTGGTTTCAATTCCTTTTTTTGTTCACCCTTCAATTGGGGAAGATTTCCAATTTGACTAATATTTTCAGATGGGTTTGAAAGCACCAACCAAGTATATAAATATTTCTACATGGTGCATCTGGGATGGCCGATTTTTCCTTCAAATGCAGGTGAACCTGCTATATTCATGGGCACAGGACGAGTTTTCGAAATCTTTGTTCTGGTCAGATCAATCTCTAAGAATTCATGCCCATTCCTACAATGGATTGAGGGTTCCAATCCCATCCGTAGAATAGGAATGTAGGGGTAATCCCTTTCTTATAGGTCATATTTGGATCCTGAGGGACAGCGTAACAGTGTGGTTTCTGCCAGGACGGACGGAAGAAGCCAGTGCCTAGACATTCCGTCCATGGCGTGTGGTTGAAGATGTTGAAAAGCACACCCAAAAAAAGGTAACGTAAGATAGCAACGGAGCATCCAGCCTTTATCAAGAGGTAACTAATCCTTTAGTTCTTAAACATCTTTGAGTATCCCTAGGCATCAACCGTCATATTCTCAGATGATGATGAGTGTTGAATCACCTCCTCAGGCACAATAGTTAGCTTCCAATATCATTCTCAGTTTTAGGTGAGCCGGGATGCCCTAAGGTATTTCAACATCTCGCGGTTTCAGTGGGATTTTTGCTCCCTTGCCTTCAGATGAGTCCACTTCGAACCGATTTTAGGTCCATTGGTTTTTTAAGGAAGAAATCAACGTCGCCTTTTATGGCTGGGTTTTTCCAATTTTTTTTAAAAATCTTACTTGGCCAATGGCTAAACTTTGGAAAACTTGTTGGAAGTACATATTTGGTAGGCGAAAATGCAGACATGCAGTTCAAACTTTTATTTCAGGGTCCAGGACGGCCAAGTGAGTTTTTTGTGGAGCAAAAAAAAACAAAAACTGAAATTGCCAAATACAGTACTGATCCTTCATCAACCCATGCGATCGAACTTGCAGAACTTTGGATGTATGATTTTTTGGCCTTCCGAACAGCCAACTCTTGGTATAGTTCACCTATTTTTATGGGAGGTACACAACCTATGCACTTGGTGGCTAATGGTAGTAGTTAGTAACTAGTTAGTAAGTTGGGTTATAACCCCATTGAGGGGACTTATCAACCAACTTACAGGGGTTCACTATAGTTATAACCCAACTTATATTTAGTTACTATATAACTATCATGAGCCACCCAGTAGGAGTGGAATAATCACTAAACAAACAAAAGCGGTCAGTCGTTGGTTGTGAAAATCCTGTGAATGCCCGGTTTTCACACCGTTGGTTCCAGGTTTCCCGGTTCGTTTGACGTGGAACCCCAAAACTGGACCCATTGGAATCATTAATTTGTGAACATCATTCCCGGATCTTCTAGTTGAATATATATTTGGATCCAAGCTCCCAGTTTGCCCATGTATCAGGTAAGTATAGACACCAGGTTCCAGATAAGTATAACGAACTGGAAGATGGGGGATTGTATTCCGGTTTCATGCTAGTCTACGGGGAATGTATCACCCAAGTACTCACCTTTTTGTTATTGTAACTTCAGGGTTGTCTACGAAAAGTTCCGTTGTGGACATATACCGTGCCGGAAACATCTTTCACCAACATGTTCAGGTAAAAGATGTAAGCTTACTGTAGGTACTTGTACGGGTACCAAACAATGATGGAAATTTCCGACCTTTTAAAAGGGACACGAGCCTTACCCCAATAAGATTCCGAGCCTTATAAGGTACATTGACGGATCCAACAAGGGTAGCAAATTATTTTTTTTAAATACCCTAAACCTCTTGACAACAAAACAAACAATCAACCTGGCAATTCTTTTGGCAATTTTTGTTGGGGTTCCAAAAATCCAGGTATACATTTACACTTTACACACCCACCTTCAACCAACCCAACCCCGGGGTCTCCCCCCCAAAAATCCCCCTACACCACCACCCACCAGCATCACTCCTGGGACCGACGACCTCCCCAGGTGCTCAAAAAAGGCCGTAGTGGACAAGGATTGGCAGTGGTCATCGGCGGTACTGAGTCCACCGAAGAGCATGACGATAGTGTTTCTTGGGCCCAATGGCAATTCCGCGTTACGGAACGGGTTGATCGTTGGAAGATGTCCGGGACGAGAAAAACCAGTTGAGGAAAAGGTAGTTTATCTGTTTATCTCATTCATTTTTCAACGAGGTTCATACCATCAACAGGTGGTGATCGCCGGATTCCAGAACCATCAACAGTACCATCCGTAGTGGGCTTCTTGGGTGGCCATGAAAAAAACACAACAACCCTTAGACATGCAGTGATTCACCGAGATTTTGAGAAGATGTCATGACTTGACCCCCCAAACCCACCGTTTTAAAACCCAACTTCAAGAGTAATCCCATTCCCATTCCCATGGGACGAGTTTGGTATATTTACCGATCCATGGAAGGTTGATTTTGTTGGGATTTTGTTGGAGGTAAATATACCGGACCAGTCCCATGGATGGTATGGTAATGAACCAAAAAATGCAAGAAATCGACAACAACGGGAGCTAACCACTAGTTTCATCTCTGATTTCTGAACCACATCTTCATTTTTACAGAGGCTCATCCTCAGGGATTCTCAAGGAACTTTCTTCATGGCTCCTTTGGAGTCTGAAAGGATAGATTCGCAATTGTGGTTTCAAGCATTTTTATTTCAGACGAACATCGATTACCCTACAAGATGGGGCCCCCTAACTACTATAAGTGGATTTATCCCTAGTTATACCTATTTACAACCATGGTTAAATAGGGTTTGTTGGGGTTATAACTACCTTTATAACTAGGGGGGCCCCTTCTTGTAGGGATCCAATCACCTTGTCAGATGATGATTGGGGTGTATAATCACCTCCTCAGTAAGGTATTTAGGTTCCATTATCATTCTCAGCTTCGGAGATTGGATCCCTAGGGTTAGAAAAAGGACGGCAAACAACCAGTGATTCGAAGGGAAGTGAGGGAGTTTGAACATGGTGAGTTCTCCCAGCCCTCGAAAACAAAACTCATGCTGCTGATGGTTCAGAAATCCGCGATCAACACCTGACATGTATGAAACCCGTCGTAAATAATGGGATTTCCGCTACCAACCTCAACCCTGTAGATAATGAGATATCTACATATATTTACTGTACATATATTTACCATATCAGCTGGTGGAGGATTTCTTCCATCAACAGTATCTTGTTAAAGGCTGTTTTTGTTGACTTTGAAAGCAAACAAATGCATTGGACCAACTACAGACTACACCCCAACAAAGAATCTGCACAGCAAAAAACAAACATGTTGTAACCATGATGGAAACTGCAATCCTCTTCTAAATGTCTTCGAACAGTTTTTTAGGGACCCAAGGATCCAATTTGCAGTGCTTTTTTTTAAAGCATTCCCGAGATATCAAGTCGATTCCAGAGATTTTTATAATGCATTCCCGAGGATCACAAGTACTGCCTGGTAGTTTCAATTGGATGTCTAGTGATTTCCAACCATGTCTTTTTAATGTAATGCTTGCATGGGTTCATCCAATTGAAACAACGATTAAAAGAACTGCTCACCAGGTGTTTTGTTTCCGCCGTGACCTTTCTATGGAAGTCACCGACAAAAACCCTTTGATTTCGGGTCACGTGAGTTTCAACTCACTCACTCACCCTCACAAAGGTCACGATCGCAGAATTGCCAGGCATTTGAGCAATGAACAAAAACCCTGGTTGTTTACGGTATATAGGGGATTATACTACCCAGGTATATAGGGATTATAAAAAACCTTTATAAGGATCCCTACAAGAAGGGCCCCTTAGATATAACATAGGTTTTAATCATCATAAGTTAAGTTGTACATGGGTCTAACATGAGTTGTAAGTTGACAACTTGTTTCATAACTTCATCTAAAGTTATAAAACTTATAATTTAGTTGTGAAGTTATAACTATAGTTAAGAAAACAAAGGGGAAAAGTTATGAAACAAGTGATGAAAGTTAGTTCACGAGGTCTAAAATTTTAACAGTGTGTGTGACAAACCCATCTGTCTGCTGTTTCGGGCTCAAAGTGACACTGGCGTATCTCCAATGGCAGAAGATTCGCAATCTTCAGAGAAGCGCGCGTCTATGCAAGATTGGAGATCTTTTCCATACTGTCTTTTGGAAGACGATAGCACAGGTCGTCTCAGCAAATGCTTGATGCCGCGAATGTTGCTGCGCAGCACCGGGCTTTTCAATCAACGTCCGTTTTTTCTGAAAGGATTCGGGCTGCAGAAAAGTGTTTTGACTGGTGTGTGGGAAAGGAGGGGGCTAGTAACTAGAAACGCGTCTATGTTTCCAGCTTTTTAGGGGAAAATAAAGGAAACGCGCATTTGTTTCTAGTTTTATCGGATGAAAAAACTAGAAACATATATCATATATGTGTTTCCAGAATATAACCCCAAACGAACTAGGAAACGCGCATGTGTAATTTTTGTGTTTCCTAGGTAAGACGGAAGGTTAGTTTTTAGATATGTGTTTCCCAAACAAACGTGAAAACGCGTGTATGTTTCCCATCAAACCACCAAAAAAACTAGGAAACGCGCATATGTTTTGTATTCCACGGGGACCGATGGTTGGAAACGCGCACGTGTTATTTTTGTGTTTCTTTGTGTTTCCTAAAAACGACAAAATCCAGAGTTTTATCCTGAGACGCGCACAGGCTGACTGGCAGCAGTCCGGGCCAGCAAATCTTTCAAAAAGAAAACGCAAAAAAAAATGCCGCACAGTGCGTTGAAGATCGTGGCAACGCCAGCATGGTGGTCCAAAAATGAAGAAACCATCGTTTGCTTGCTGTGACTTGGCTTGCTGTGACTTGCACATTTTGCCCTTGCAGAATGCAAAAAATATGTTTCACCCAAAAGATGAATC
Source organism: Breviolum minutum Mf 1.05b.01 (assembly GCA_000507305.1). Taxonomy (NCBI): domain Eukaryota; class Dinophyceae; order Suessiales; family Symbiodiniaceae; genus Breviolum; species Breviolum minutum. The sequence goes on along the minus strand of DF239085.1, from coordinate 215,360 downwards.
GGTGCAAATTTGGAAAAAGAACGCCGGTAAAAAGTTATGAAAGTTATATCTTGAGTTACAAATTGGACTAACTTGAGTTATGTTAACTTCAACTTAACTTCGCAACTCAAGTTATATCTTCCATAAGTTCAACTTAACTTAGGGGCCCTTCTTGTATTAACCAACCAGGATTCAATGGAAATTCCAGGTGATAGGCTGAAAATTGACTCGACCGAACCTGACCCGCTGAGATCTCCTTCGGTGGACGGCCTTCGGGTGGTTCAGGACATGGCCTTCAAAGCGACTTGGCGGAAGTTGGTAACCGATCTGATGGGGGTTCCCCAGGTTTTAGGGGGGGTTGCAGAAGTTAAGTTATATATTCTGGTTGGTGGTTTCAAGTATGTTTTATTTTCACCCCTACTTGGGGAAGATTCCCATTTTGATTAATATTTTTCAAATGGGTTGAAACCACCAACTAATATACCCTAAGAATCCTGACCCCTTCTATGGAAACACCAGACCCTCCGTTCATGACCCTCCAATGGTCGACCCTCCCAAACAAAGCCTTTTCCAATCAAAGTGAGGGTCATTTGGGTTCTAGGTATATATTTATATTTATATTTATACATATATATGATGGTTAGAATAAACCATTCTTTCGTGATGTGTGTCATGGGCATGGTGAACATCATGTGAACCTCGCAAACCCTTAGACAAAAATCTTTGGGTACATTCTCAGTTGAATTTTGCTCTCCAGATCCCCTAAAACTGCCGAGAGAATCCATATCCCACAGGATCCATGTATGGTATATTTACCTACATTTGGTTGATTTTTATGGCAAATGTAGGTAAAAAAAACCATACATGGATCCTATGGGTATGTGACTTAGGAAATTGGGCTTCCAATTTCCTCCTCAAATTGCAGATTGTTTGGAGATGTCCCCTTTGTTGCTTTCTCCTTCCTGTTTCTGAACACTCCCAAAGGAAACACATCGACGAGCAATGAAAAAAAACCTGGTTGGTGAAGTTATGTAGGGGATTATACTACCCAATTATATAGGGATTATAATACGCCATTATGAGGATCCTTATAAACCAACCAGTATAACGGAAAGTAATAAGTTTTTTTTCCCCGCTCACTTAGATTGGTGTAAGATGCTTCGGTGTTCTCTCCGGTTTTTTCTTTTCACCAGATGGCTTTGAGCCTTCGATTGAGGTCTACCGGTCTCAATCTTTACACCATCCTGAGGGTTAAGGAACCCAATGAGATGGGAACATCCGCCCGGGGGGAAGCTCAATGGAGTGGACATGCCTTCTAGTATACAAAAATGTATGTGCATAAATTTACATCATAAATCCCTAAGGATCCAGGTATGTCCTAAGAAAGGGATTAACCCTACAATCCCATTGTGGGGATGGGATTGGGACCATCAAACCTACTCTAGGGAAGGGTATGGATCCTTAGGGCATAGATTCATATTTTCACTTGGCATCCATAGCTGGCTTTTTCTGAAAACCCCTTGGACTCTGTTGATCCTACTCCGAGAAAAACGTCAAAACATCGCGCTGTTTGAACCCATTCCCCGGCCAAGCCGGGGAGAGGCTGGCAGTACCGCAGAAAGGCTGATGATGGGGGACAGCTTTTGTTTGTTTACGGCGATTTTTTTTTTTTTAAGCTTTCTACCATGGTACATCTATTATCAAGGGAAATCCCTTATTTCATTATTCCATGGAAGGCTAGACCATGCCAGACCATTTGTCAAGAAAAAACGTTTTTTTCGTTCGCCACAATCCAAGGTTTAAGTTTGCTCGGTTCCGGTTTGGAGGTCGGAGAGTCCGTCCCATCGCCTTTCAGTGCCAAAAAAAGCAGCGTTTTTTTCCCCGTTGAATCCGTGGCGTTTTTTGAGAGAGAAATGGGTTGCAATCGAAAAATCCTGCGCTGATGTTTTCTGTGTAAATTGTATACGTCAATAAATATATATATATATATATATGATACACATGTACACATGAAATATGATGATAAGGTATCATTTTTACTTACATTGTCCAAAAATGTATTCCAATCATGATCTTACTCTGTTCACTTGCAATTTGTTGGGGGATGTGTTGGGGGTGACTTGATGTCTACGACACCTGAAAGCGCTCAAAGATACCCAGTTCGGATCCATTTCTTTGGGCAACAAAGCTTCGATTCATGAAACGATCAACTTGCCCGAAGAATCCAGGTATGTCCTAAGAAAGGTATTAACCCTACAATCCTATTGTGGGGATGGGATTGGAACCTTCAATCCTATTCTACAGAGGGGTCTGGATCCTTAGGGTTGTGTTTGTTTAAGCAATGATCATTCACCCTGGTTGGTTGGGTTATATAGGGGATGAAAAAAACTAGCCAGTTATATGGGGGTTTCCAAAAATAGAGGTACCCCAAAATGGATGGTTTATAATGGAAAAACCCTATTAAAATGGATGATTTGGAGGGAAACCCACTATTTTCGGAAACACCCATACTAGTACATATATATATATATATTGTAATATCCTATTTATCCAACGCCGCACACCATTTTAATAGGGTTTTCCATTATCAACCATCCATTTTGGGGTACCACTATTTTCGGAAACACCCATATGGTGATTAAGAATTAAACCAATCTCAGGATTCCTATTAAACTCTAAGCTTCATGGCTGGTCGGTGTCTACCCGTCAATCACATATCCCCCCCTCCAGAAATAGTGGTTTAATTTTTCGGCCTTATTAAGGGACACCAAATGGTTAAGAAGCCCTTAATAAGACACTTATTTCTGGGGGGGTATGTGGCGGTGGGGGTTGGTTGACCAGCCATTAGAACTTGTGTTTGTGTCAGGTTTCTTTTAAAACAATTCGTACTAACTATAGTAAATCACTGAAAAAAATGGGAGAATATTGTTGGAACTTTTTCCCGAAATCGAACAATCAAATCTGTGTAAAAGATCAACCAAAGGTATAAGATATCCTTTGGTCTTTTTTCCAAAGGATATCCTTATCCCGTAAGATCCATGTATGACATATTCAGCATAAATACCTACATTTACTGCAACATAATTTCAATCAAAATGCAAGTAAACCAGTGCCATTCATTTCCACTGTAACCAAGGCGTTTGCTTTCACAACATTTGCAACATTTTTGTTCGAAAAACCTCTCTTTGAGAGAAAAGCCACAGCCCCTTGGCAGTGGGGGGAATTCCTGGATGATGAAACGCCGGGGGAAACGTATGCCACAGAAAAAAGAAGCAGCGGAGCCGCATTTTTTTTCCGAAGGCTGAAATCAAACTGTGTGAAAAAGAGATACCCACAAAAAACAATGCTTGAAAGATGAGGGACCCTGTGGGATGATGCTACGTTATCCCCCTCTGGAGGAAAGGTCAATCAGCAAATCCCTATAAAAGAGCCAAGTAGAATGAGACTGGGATTTTGGTGCTATGATGTGCTATGTGCTTTTTTTCTTGGTTTTCAGGCCATATTCAACATTCGGGTTTTTTTGAAGGTGACATTTTTACAAAATTTCGGGAAGATATGAGTATAGTCACCACAACCTTGGTCCATGGTCACTGTATATAAGGCATGAAATCGTACTTAGAGGTTCAGGATACTTAGTAAGTGGAGTTATAACCCCTATAAGTGGGTTATATGTCCCCTAACTAGGGTTATAAACCTACATATAACCAGTTACTAAGTATCCTGAACCTCTAAGTACCCACCAGTTGATTCAAGCCGTGACCTTTTAATGTCCCCTACTTGGAGGTCACCAAAAACCTTGGGAAGATGGTCACGTTTTCACCATCCCAAAAAGGTCACTAATTAGCAGAATTGCCAGGCAGATATATAGGGATTGTTTTTTTATTTCAGCCCATGACATAAGTATCCCCAAAAAATGAGCCCATGTTATTCGATGTCATTTGTGGGTCTAGTTCACGTTGTGCTCAGATTTTTCACTTCCAAAAATCGTTCTGTATTCCTTTTGGATTTACTAGAGATTTGAAGATTCCCCAATGCATACTAGGTTGTCCATGGAAGTTAGTAACTAGTTAGTATATAAGTTGGTTTATAACAGATTTAGGGGACTTACAACCTATACTTACATAGGGGTTACAAATAATGCATTTACTAAGTACCATGGACGTCCCAGTAGATGAAGTAGAAAACATCATATCATGTCAAAAGTCCCTGTCGTTCAACTCTGTCATAAAAAAGGGGGACAAAAATTACAAGAAACTACAAAGATCAAAGGTGTTTTTATTGAAACCAACTCCTAACTAGGTGGTGGTTTCAAATATTTTTAGTTTCACCCTTGTTTGGGGAAGATTCCCATTTGGACTAATATTTTTCAAGGGGGTTGAAACCACCACCGAGCTAAATATTTTTGTTGCAACACCTGGAAAATTCTGGGGTTGCTGGCAGCGGAACCCATGTCCAAAAACCTTGGGAAAAAAAATCCATCTTAACGACTCGACCTGTCGGCTTGGCGGAGCGCACACCGCAGGCGCTGGGAAATCTCTATGAGTACTTCTTGAAGCGCAATGGAAAGAGGCAAGTTTCATCCGCGTTTCCCCAAACAAATGCCAACAAAAAAATCATTTGGGTTTTGGAAGTACTTAGAGGTTCAGGATACTTAGGATACGTGGATAGGAACCAAGGTTATAACCCCTATAAGTGGAATATATGTCCCCAAAAACTAGGGTTATGAACCTACATATAACCAGTTACTAAGTATCCTGAACCACCAAGTAGAGTAATTTGTCAAGATTTTTTCAGGCAGGATGTTTGGTTGGAATTCAGGATCAAGGAGTGAAATACCTTCTCTCAAACTAACATAGCTCCTGAAAATAGGCCATCCCAAGAAGAATTTTCATTTCCTAACATGTAGTCCATGTATCACTTGGGGGGTACACTGGGGTCAGCATCAGAAAACGCTTTTCCAAAGGAGCCATTCCAACAGGTTGATACCAATTATAGCGTTGTAAGTCAACTCATGGGGTTATATGGGTTATAACTCAACTCATGGGGTTATATGGGTGTTTAGCTCCATTTAGAAGGATCTTGTACAAAAACCCATTTTGTAGAGCATAAATCAGAATTTGTCCAAGCAAACTCACCAGTTTGGAAGAGTTGCAAAGGTTTGGAAAACTCACAAAACATTAATCCAAGAAATCTCCAACAGGACCCACTGAACGGACCCCTAAACCTGAGTATCTAATAGCTCGATGGCAACTGACTAAACGGGGTCCGTTGGGATTCGGTCCCATTCAATTTTTGATGGAATAAAGGGCGGAAATGATGTAGGTTATTAGACCTAGTCTTAGCACAACTTAGGAGGTCCTTTATACCCTTAGCCCTTTTGAGTTTCATGTGAGTTTTAGATATAACATACGATTTCCTGTGCCTGGCAGTCACGGGGCAACCAGCAGGCCAGCAACATATGAACAATGTAACACACTGAAATTTAAATCTACCGGAAAAAGACCCAAGTTTTGCCAAAAAAGTGATATTCCACCCTACAGTAGCTGGCTGGTGTTTAGCAAATGACCCAAAGATGCCCGTCTTTTCCTGACGAGCAAACCGTCAACTGCCTGGGGGATGAGCACTTGCTAGGTAAACCTATTAAACTCGCTCCAACAAGTGGTAGTGCAACGTTTGGGACCCATACACGCATCCAACAGTGAAAGGGAATCCATTGTCGGATTATAGCCAAACCCTACTTATAGGTTATAACTGCATTTGGGGTGGAACAAAAACTACTTGCACTGGTAGGAGTGATTTCACCCCATTTTTAAGGATCGTTGGGGGTCCACCTTGTAGAGTCTTTCTTGGGATCTTTTTGGATTCATGTTTTGTTGGGGGCATAGAAAACGTACCGACCCTTTGACAGGTTAACAGTCCTGGGTGCGACCAGTGGTGACACTGGTGGTGCAGCTATCTATGGAATGAGGGGCAAGGTTTTTTGGATGCAAGTGTTTTTCGCAATGCAGTGATGCTTTGAAAGATGTGTGTTTCACTGTACATAGATGACCTATCTATATAGATCCATTGTGATTGGCATCTTCCAAAATGGATGCCGGCAACAGGTGTTCCAAATTTGGGACCCCGGTTTTTGTGTTCCAAATTGTTTTTGTCATAGGATTGGCTCGGGGAAACCTGGATCCAATGTCGGACATACCAAACGGATTCCATATGAGGGATTATCAAAATTATTCAAACATTTTAATGTTCACCCGGAGATCCGATTTGAGTGGTATTTTTCATATAACTTTGGGCTCAGCCACCAAACAGGATAAACAGGTGACATTTCTCTTTTCATCTTCAAATCTCTGCAAATTTTTCAACAGCGCCAAGCTAATGGCACAGAAACCAACTATCAACCATCATCAGAGTTTGACAAGTCCGGGACCATTTTTCCCCAGGAATCCTGGAACTACCTTCTTTTCCTTCCTGTAAGGAAAAATCACCCGCCATACGACCACTAGGGTGTCCATGGAAGTTAGTAGCAAGTGTTAGTAAGTTGGTTTAAAACCATTTATAATTTATTACCAATTTTTTGGACCTACAACCTAATAGTGGTTACAATCCAAAATGCTAAGTACCATGGGACACCCTAGCAACAAAAAGATATCAAATCCTGAGGAGAATGTGGATTGCTTCATCCTCTTTCCAGAGGGTCGAGTTTCTTGTCAGTCTTCAGTTTGTTTTGCACCCTCGAATGTTTGATGAAATGCCCATGATGGGAACACATGGGGTGTCGTTAATGGGCGGGGGGGTAGAGCTTTAAAATAATGGGGGAAAATGGGGTTGTAACTCCCATTTATATACTGGGAGGGACCCACCTTGTACATATTTTTGTTAGAGGAAATTATGTATCTATTATAATTATAATCTGTGTGGTGGTTCCAAATATTTTTTATTTTCACCCCTACTTGGGGAAGATTTCCCATTTGACTAATATTTTTCAGAAGGGGTTGAAACCACCAACTAGTATTGTATACCCTAAGAATCCTGACCCCTCCTATGGAAACACAAACGACTCTCCGTTCATGACAACCCTGGGCCCAACCAGTAGTTATTTTGATGAAACTTCTTCATGATGAGTATGTTCAACCACGCCATGCCGGCCACCCAGGATGCGGGAGGGAACCTCGGGAAAACCCACCAGGTCCTGACATGAACCATCCCATAAAATTTACCTATACATGCAATGGTTGGTTGATTTTTAAGGTTTTTCATGTAGGCAAAAAAAAAATATATATACCATACATGCATCCTATGGGCATTCTTAGGTCTGGGGTTTTGTTTGCCACAAGTTACTGGGTGGAGCTTCCAGTTAGATTGCCAATGGTGTTGGGGCCAGAAAGGTGTCCAGAAGACTCCAAAAAATGCCAGGCATTGGGAAGGTACCACCTTTTCTAAATGGTCCACTAGGTGGTGGTTTTTAGATATTTTTGTTAATGTTCATCCCGATCCTTGGGGAAGATGAACCCAATTTGACGAATATTTTTTCAGATGGGGTTGAACGCACCAACTAGTTCAAGAGTTTTTAAAGATTTTTTAGTGCCCGGAAAGAATCCGATTTCCCCCTCAAAGGCGCCTGGCGATTTATTTTGAGGACCTAGACCTAAACTCCCCTGCGTCATACAAGTTCAAACTCACCCTTCCATTGGAGGGTTTTTTAGCTGATCCTTAGGGTGGAACATTCAAGATTCAAGAAGTTCGCTCTCACCGTTGGACGCCCCAAAATGTTTCAGCAAATCTAAGGTATCTCACATTCAGCAGCAACAGATGACCAGCGTTTTGGTGGGGGCCCCACCCAGTCAACTCCGTTGAAGTTGGGGAAAAATTGGCATGAGTTTCAAGGAATTTTTACGACCAATTATCCGATTCCAAGGGTGAAAAGTGTGCATTTTCTGTTTTTTGGTTTTCTCTTTTTGCCCTATTTTTTTGGGGGTGGTTCCTAAAATGGTGGGTTTCCCCCAAAAAATGATCATTTTTGGGGTGTGAAATAGGGGGAAACCCACCATGTGAAGGAAACACCCTAATATGGTTTCTTTGTGATTCCCTTTGCATCTTCCTAAGAAATCCCCATTAACCATGTCAGCGGCGAACTCAAGGATCATCCAGGTAACAGTGTCCTTCGCCTATCTCTAGGTGTCTCCCAACCTTGCCTTTTTGGTGTTCTGCCTGTGGTATTCAGAGGATACATATCATATGAATCAGTCCCAGTCTTAGTTGTAAGGCAAGACTCTACCAGCTTCTTCAAAGTGACCTGGATAATTTCCCTTAAATGGAGGTCACTTAAGCCCTAAAAAGGTCACTTATGGGTCCAAACGAGGTCACTTTGAAGAAGCTGGTACATACTGACAATGGTGTGAATTCCGTAGTAATTAGGCTACTTACCATCCTACACACAAACCAGAACCGTCATGTTTTTTTTTTGGTGCTTGAAAAAACCATCCCCGCAAATTAGTTGGTCGGAAAACCACCACCACCAACCAACCTTATCGATTTGAAGGGGTTGGTCGGACATTGTCCAGGATGACAATGTGCATTGCGTGGCCATCAAAGGCACCTTTGACGATTGCCAGGATATCGTGAAGGAGTCCGGTAGAGTCCGGGAGGATGTGAGAAAAGGCACCTGCAGGTTAAACTTTTTTTAAAACACCAATTTGGCGGTTGATTCCTTGGGGGGGGAAAACAACTTTTGTTTTTATCCATAAACGAATGCAAATCTCAAGAGATATACAGGGGCTATATCTCCCGTAGAAGGGAAAGAGGTTTCCTCAGCAGTCCCTGTCATGTTGGTCAGCTTCGTTGAGCATTGTAACATGGGGAGGTTCTTACAGACCCCTATTTAAATATACAGTATAAAACAAAGGCGGGCTGCACCATTCTTGGTATGATTGAGGTATGAAGTACATTTTGACATTGAACATTTGAATATTTTGAATGCTGCTTGATTTGTTTGCTTTTTATCATTGCATTGAATATCAGGTTTCAATGTTTTAACATCGAAGAATCTGTTCTACAGGCATTTTCGATATGCATATCTTTGGTTGATCACTACTGTTTCTTCCCTATTTACCATATCATACCATTATCACAGAAAATTCGAATTCTTCAACCTCCTTCTAACAATGCATGTATGTACAGCTGGAGCGGCAATTTTAAGACGCCTGGACACTTCTGAAAGATGTCTACACTTTTCTACGGATACTCAGCACCCACAAATTAGAACATGAAATACCACCCCCGAAAACTAACATGGACACATGGACACCAACTTAACTCACCCTGTAACGATTTATACCCCTGTAACCTGCAGCATTCCAAAGGCTCAAGTCCCGGTGACCGAACACCGGGAGCACAGCGGTCATGGAGGCTGAGGAAGATGAGCCTGATACTGCCGATGCGGCGTATCGATCCGCTGCCGCTTTGAAACCCAAGACATTGAATGAAGATCCTTATAACGCAACTTGGATGAAACAGTACCCTCCAGGGAACGAGTCCATATCCCACCTGGGGAAAAGGAAAATCATCTTCAAAAGTGAATTTTGATGGGATATGTTAGTTCCCAAGAGGGTACCCATTACGGATCCATGGGACGATTGTATATTTAGCTACCTTTACCATCAATTTTTAGCCAAATGTAGGGAAATTATACCATACATGGATCCTATGGGTATGGCATAATCATTTTGGTATAATCAACCAACCCCTCCCCCTAACGTACCTCTCCCGGAAATAAGGCCTTATTAAGGGCTTATTAGCCATTGGTTTCCCTTAATACGGCCATATTCCTAAAATACGCTATTCCTGAAATCAAGACATTTAGTGCCATGATACGAAGGTTTGTACTTGAAAATACTTAAGGATGACTGTCATTAGATAAATCTTTCGAAGAAAAAAATGAGGTCTTACTACCCATTTACTCCCTAGACATCCAGTCACACCGAATCTGAGAAGATATACATTTGGACCCCTGAAACCAACCAAAAACCAAACCTCAGTTTCGGTATTCGCCTGGATGTCTAGGGACTGTAGCATCAACTTCCCAAAAGATACTCCCCGGAAAATCAATTTCATATATCCTCTGAAAATTGATATTGTTGAAAGATGAAATTGCCTTTTGAAAATGGTCCCTTTTTTGGGGGACATGTTCTTCTTTTTCGGGGGGGTTCCCTTATAATAGGAACCCCGGAACCCGCCGTTGTTTCAGCTGCTGCGATCCACGAAACGGACGAAATTGAGGTCTTTGCAGAAGACCTTGCGATGGAAATGTGTAACTTGCCAAGGGTACCGGCGACAGCTTGCGAGAAGTAAAGGCAAGCTTGGCTCAGTTGACCCAGTTTATGTGAGAAGAATTTTTTTATAGGGATTAACCCACCCAGGTTATTTTCATGGGGATTCTTTAAAAAAATAGTTTTAGGTGTTGATGTTAGTAATCCCTTTAAATTAAGCAAGAAGTAGTTAAAACATCAAAAGACCAGGTTTTTTTTTTCCGTGGCTCATCTAAAATCCTGCTGTTTTTTGTGCTGGGTCTACCTTTTACCCGAGGTAAATTGGGTTTTGAAGTGGCAGCTGAATTGCTGGAGACTGCTACTTGGTGCTTCAATGGTTACTTGGATGTCCCAGGAAGTTAGGATCAACGGTTAGGATCAGTGGGTGGCTTATGACCCAAAATACCTCATTTATAAGTAGGTGAAATATCCCATTGATCCTCACCATTCATTAACTTCCAACGGGACATCCTAGTAGGTGGGTGGAAAGGAACCACGAAGTGGCTTTCCGTTTGTCTGAAGTGGAAGTTTTTATTCAATTCGAGCATATCTTGAGCGGACTTGATATGATTTGATTACATCTGGTCAAATTATAGCGACCTCATACGACCTCACCCCAAATGGTGGTTTAGTAAGGGAAATCCCCTTATTTCAGGGAAACCTAGGTTGGTGAAATATTATAATTTGGCCAGATTACAATGGAACCTGACAATCAGCCCCTGGAAAAGGAGATTTCCATTGGAACACCCATCATCTTCAGCTTCCAGCCGTTAAACGGTGGGGGTGAAAAAATCAAAGTTCTACAGGTAAAGGATCCCTTGAACAACGGGGAAAAAACAGCCTTCAAATTTATCGCTTTGGTTATACTTACCGGACCAAGCCTAGACATCCAAATACCTACTGACAAGGTGTTTGGGGATGTTTGGGGTATGCTTCTTGTGCCCAAATACCTCCTCACCAGGTGTTTGGATGTCTAGGGCTAGGGTGTGGTTTCAAATAGTTTCTATTTTCATCCCGATCCCTGGGGAAAATGATCCAATTTGACGAGCATATTTTTTCAGATGGGTTGGTTCAACCACCACCTAGTTACAATCACAACTGCGGGTGATTAATGAAGGTAGATTGTACAGTTCATTCGGTCCATTCTTTTTGCCAAACTTTTAGATAGGTAGAGTGGCTGGAAGATTTTCTCCAAATATACTACCCTAAGAATCCAGATATGTCCTAAGGAACGGATTGCCCCGATCCATTCCTATTCTTTTCGGATGGGATTGGAACCCAAAACATCCTATTCGATCGGGAGGGGTGAGGGGATTCTTAGGGCCAGTCGGATCTAGCTGGTGCAAGGTATTGAGAGTGATTGAAAGCTGGGACATGAAACAAGTATCCCCAAGCACCTAGAAGAGAGGGCTGGTTGAATATTTCGTTGTGGCAAGAACCCCACCAAGTTTCCCAGATCTCATTTGAGCAATGAAAAAATCCTGGTTGTTTAGGGTATATAGGGGATTATACTACCCAGTTCTACGGGGATTATGATAAACCAGAATAAGGATCCCTATTAGCCAACCAGTATAATGGAAAGTAATAAGTTTTTTTTTTTTTTCGTGGCTCATTTGCGTTGTCTTCCCCTGCCGTTTTTGGGGCAATACACACGAAAAATCCACGGAATCCTGCTGGCCGAAACCTCCCGAACTTCCAAATGACGTGGGAACAAGTTGAATGAACTGATATTTAAAATCACATATGGGGTAAGCCAAGCACCTGAATTGGATTCGTCCCGGGACGGAAGTTAGGATCAAAGGTTAGGATTAGTGGGTTATTTCATCTACTTTTAAATGGGGTAATTATTCCTTGAGGTTATAACGTCACTGATCCTAACCTTTGATCCTAACTTCCAACGGGACGAATCCAAGTACGAAATTCCATGCCATTTTTGGAATCCTCAGGATTTGGTCTTCACCACTTGTGGAAGCTTAGTATCTGGCACTCCTGATGGTGGTTTTCGTGACCACCAGGGCTTGCTGCGCTTAGTGCAGGCATGGAATGTTGCATTTATGGAAAACCTGAAGACCTACTTGGATGTCCCGTTGGAAGTTAGGATCAATGGTTGGGATCAATGGCTTACGACTCAAAACCTACTTATAAATGGTGTATATAACCCACTGATCCTAACCTTTGATCCTAACTTCCTGCGACCTCCTAGTACCCAGTCGCTCTCCAAGCTGGGCTACCTAAAATGGATGTACTCACCCAAAGAAAGCTGTATGTAAGGCTTGTGTAAGGGAAAACCCATCCCCAAGATGGCCGTAAATAATAAGGTTCAGTACCTCCATTTTAGGTACTTGAAACTTTTGGTGATGGGGCGGTTGTTGAATCAGTTTTGTCCCCCTTTGATGATTTCTCCTGATTTTTTCAATGGGCAACTTTGAATTTTCATGGCCCTAGGCATCAACCGTTACATTGTCAGAGAGTGAGCGGTTGGGGTGTCGTTCATCACCTTCAAAACGCATAGGTCATTTAGGTTCCATGCTCCCATTCATTCTCAGTTTCGGTTTTCCAGGATCCCTAGGGGCTTTTTGAGTAGGGTGAGATCCATGAAGGCCGTGTTTTTTGCACCCTATGTCTCAACTCGGCAAAAGTTATGCCCTCAAAAACACACTCAATTGAATCCCAAAAAAGGTGGGCCCCCTACCAGTTCATACATGGAGTGAAGGGGAGACCCTTATGGTTCGCTGGGGTTATTTCACCCTACTTTTAGGGGTGGGTTCACTCCAATTACAACTGGTTGGAGCCCACCTTGTAGGGTTTTGGACTCAACCCCCCAAAAAAATGTTTTTTCAATCGAGAAGCCAGGTGGTCAGAGTGCCATTGCTACCAGAGATGGAGTCTTGTCAGCACAGGATCCCTACGATTGTTGTAAATGGAGTCGAGTTATAACCCCTATAAATATCCTATAAATGGCCTTTGGTAACTGGGGTTATTTCACCCTGCATAAAGGCGTTACTTCTTTCCATTTGGAACTGATTGGTGCCCAGCATTTATAAGATCTGGTCAAATTATAGCGACCTGACACGAACAAAAAAGCCCAAAAGGTTGCACGCTGGGCTGGGTCTGTTTCATTATTTTTTTGGGATTTGTGTCAAATTCTAGATAGATTTATACCCCTGAAGTTTAACAGCTCGCCCCTGAAAAATGATTGATGGAAGACGTTCCTTTCCGTTTTGGGGCCGAGTAAATGTTCAAGGGAAGACTTGCTGGGGGTAATCAAAACTCCACAAAAAAGAATACTAAGTACACCTATGTCTTATTTTTTGTTGGTTTTCACAATAAATCTTAAAGGTTTGATTGGTTTTTGATTTCCTTCCATAGAAATCGGGAAGTTGTTTTTTTTATGTTTTTTTCATCGGAAGCCGTTGGGAACACCTAAACAATTGGACACCTTTCTTGACAAAGCCTTAGACATCAGGCTTTGTAAGATCGGTGTTTTTCCCTAAGAAACCAAACGTTTCGAGAGTCTAGCAGCAGGGGTAGGCTACGTGTATCTTTTGCTGGGGTTCGATTTTCATTTGACCTACATGTGGCACTTTGAATAATTTTCAACATCAGGTTGAAAGCATGAACGAGAAAAATAGCCTTCATACTGTCGATGTAAGAAATCCTGCACCACCCGGAATATATAAAACCCGTTGTAAATCATGGGATATTTACCATATCCACTGGGTTAGCCGGTTTTCTTCCATCAACAATAGATCTTCATAGTCTTGGGGCAAGATCATGCCAACCACATTGAGTTGTTGAAGGAACCTCATCTTGACACTTAGGGCCGTCTAAGAGAAACCCAACATACCCCTGGAGCATACCCCAGGTTTCCCCAAACCCCCAAATGAAAGGAATTCCTTCATAAACTGTTGGTTCTGGGTCTGGGGTATGTTCCAGGGGTATGTTGGAAAATTCTTAGATAGGGACTTATCAGTTGAGCCGTCTTTTTTATTGGTCACGGCCGTTTCCGTCAGATGAAGTTTTCAGCTGAGGATGAAGACGAGGTGGCAGATATTTTGTATGACACTGTGGCATGGCCGGCATTTTTCTACCCCCTTTCTGAGTGCGATTTTTCTCGTGATTCATCTGATACTGGATCCAAAAAAAACATCCAGGCATAACTCCTGTGGTGAACGGTGTTTGATTGGTATATTTTTGGGGTCCAGTCATACCTTTTCAGCAGGTGGCCCTGGATGTCTAGGGGATGATGGATTTTTGCCCCCCCCAAAAAAAACACCAGAAATCTTCCGCTTGGCCGTTGGCAAACACGGACGTGTCCGATTTTTTTCCCTTAATCTCAACTTTCTTTAGCTTTGAACACCTGAATGTGAATACGTGATGTCTTGTTTGTTTTGTAAGATTATTAACCACAACCATAACCCATACCATCAATGTATCTATTGTATTTTTACCTACATTTGGTTGGTTTTTATGGTAAATGTATAGGCAAATATAACATACATGGATGCCATGGTTGATAGAACACCACAAGACCATTTAGTTTCGGAATATGCTTCTTGACTTCTTGCTGAGCACGGTTTCGAAGCATCTTTTTCTGCACATCGTAAATACTTCTACTTCTACATATGATTATTCCAGCATATCATTTCCCATATAATCCATCAACTGGATGGTGGTTTTAGATATTTTTTATTTTCATCCCTACTTGGCGAAGATTCCCATTTTGACTAATATTTTTCAAATGGGTTGAAACCACCAACCAGTCAAAATGCTATATATTGCCTACCATTTACCATGAACATCAACCATTCATGGTAGATATACCGTTTTGCATGACTCCTGTGAATGATTTGAATCTCACAAAGAAAATCCCCTGCGTTGATTTTGACGGTACTGATAGGGAATTTGTATATTTGGGCAATGAAACAAACTAGGTTGTTTAGGGCATATGGGGGATTATAGGATCCAGTTCTGTGGGGATTGCAATATATTGCAATAAACCATTCTGAATCATAAAGATCCCTATTAAACAACCAGTTTATAATGGACAGTAAGAGGTTTTTTTGTGGCTCATTCAGGTTCTATGCTCCCGATCCAGCATCAGTGTGAGTCAAGATCAGTTTGTTCAATGATGGTTTGTTGATATTTGTTGGTTGGTTTACCTGAGTCACTAACATCTTCTCCTACCCCAGGGATCATTCACCAAAAACTGGGAATAGGAGCATGTAACCTAAATGACCTATGCGTTTTGAAGGGTTTTGAAGGTCCATTCCTTCCTCACTCTCTGACAATATGACTGTTGAGGCCTCGGGCCGACCATATCTTTTGCCTACGATCGGGTGTCCGGCGCAAGTTTCGTGATGGTAAACTATCGTTAGTGATCGCTAAGTTGGTTTATTTCACCTGTTTACGGGACGAAATCAACCTACATATATATATATTTATTTATTTATATATATATATAATATATATATACAGATGTATATATATATACATCCATTTGGGTGAAATAATCATCCATTTACCTCCAGTACCAGTGACCAGGGTCCATCCCAGGATCGAGGAGGATTTCCCTAAAACCTCCCAACGGTTACTGACGTTTCGTAGGAACCGACTCCGACTCCAAGGTCTTAACCAAAGTGGTGAAATCTCAGACCTGGATGAAGCTCGGTTGGACCGAAAATGTTGCAAGTGGAAAAACCCATGGGCAGTGAATCCTCCAAAACAATCATCCATAAGGATCCATGTGACATTTGTATATTTAACTAAACGGATGTTTTTCTTTTTTATGGTATTCATACCGGGTAAATATACATGTAACATGTTGGAACAAAACAAGCATCTAATCATTTGGATAGTTTCTAAAGATAATATCCTATTATCATACTTTTATGATGTGTCTATTGCATTTCAAACATATTTGGAATGTTTTTTCTGCAAGCAAAGATGAGGGAATTTGTTCCATCATCAACCGGGACAGATCTCCTTGGGGGACTCCGGGAAGGGGCCTGGAAATCCACTGCCTTGCTAGGGAATTATGGATGTCATAATCCATGGAAAGAAGGCCTTCTTTTGTTGGGTGGTGGTGGCCTTGGCCTCATAATCCCTTCCAAAATTGGGTATGTTCATGGAAATTGTACCACGTTTACTGACAGGAAATAAGGGGTTATTAGGGGATGATGGTGGGGCTTCATAATCCCTCAAAAGAAGGCCTTATTTTGTTGAGGGGGGTTGCATTGGGTATCCTTAGGTTTCCATGATATGTGTTACAATTTCATATACTACCCGTACCCGACTTCCAGTCATACTCCCTGAGAAGACATGGATAGATCATCATGACCATGATGAAATTGACTCCCCAGGAACGATCAAAAAAAATCACACGAGCCAGTTTTGTTGCTTCTCGGAGGCTATTCATAGAATGATCTTCAGTATTTCAACATGAGCAATGAAACAAACTCTGGTTGTTTAGGGTATGTAGGAGATTATACTATCCAGTTGTGTGCAGATCATAATAAACCATTCTAAATCATAAATCATAAGGATCCCTATTCAACAACCAGTATTTCATGGAAAGTAAGACCTTTTTTTTTTCGTGGTTCACGTAGATTCCTCTGGTTCGTTGAAGGATCCGGCTTTTTCACAACTTTAGTATTTTGTTTGGCAATCTAAGGGGACCCATCCAATGCCAAGAAATAAGGCCGTGATAAGGCCTAGTTAAGGGACAATGGTGGTTTAATAGTCCACCTTGTTGAAACCCGGCCCATGTCAGATCGGCTCAGAGTCCCCCTTGGCAGTTCCATGGGACGAGCGTGGTATATTTACGTGGAACCCAAATGGGGCCCCTTATTTTGCTTGGAAAATGCCTTGTTTTGGGACCTTCAAAAACAGAGGTCAGTTGGGTTCTAGGTACCTACTATTTTATCCCATAGAAATCAACCATTCATTGATCGGTAAATATACCATACATGGATCCTATGGGAAACAAACAGTCCTATTTACTTTTGGGATAAATGTAGATAGGTAAATATACGTATACCATACTCGTCCCATGGATGGGTCCCCCATGGCTTTTCAGGAAGGAAACCGCTACTTTACCACATGTCTCGACCTTAGTTTGGCGTTTCAGAAACACCAACCCGACTTGAGGGAAACTTGCCGGGAGGATGGGCTGATGGTGGATTTTCAGGATCGTTACTTAGAGGTTCAGGATACATAGCAACTGGTTATATATAGGCTCAAAACCCTAATTACGGGACATATAGTATTGTAACCCACTTATAGAGGTTATAACCCTGGTTACTATCCACTTACTAAGTGTCCTGAACCTCTAAGTAGTACATAATCCTCATTTATAAGCCATGGAGTTTTCAGCCATTTGGAAGGGGTCCCACGTTGCCCGATCCTTCTAGGGGACGAAAACTAATCATGGTTATATTACTGACCATGTATCCTAAGTGGGATGATCCTCCAAGTGGGGAACAAAAATTCCCGCAACATAAACAGTCGGGTGATTGATCAAGGAGAGATATGCCAGGTAGAAGTGTGTGGCTGTATCCGAGAATCCTGCTAAGAATGGGTTTATAGTAAAGATTCATAATATTCACAAGGGGACTTTTACAAAAAGATAGACATCATTGTTGTACGTCTAATCTGACTGTTCCTGGGACAAGGGACGCGCGAAAGATGAAACTATTCGCTAACCCTTGTCATTGTCATGATTCCAGTCACAAATGAGCAACCTTTTCTTAGGCTACCATTCCGCTCAAATGCACGTTCATGAGAAACCTGGGATGTGTGTCCAGAACACTCTTTTAGAATGATGGTGATTAATGACCACAACCAGTGCGCATTGTTGCCCATGAATTTTGCAGGAGATGTTGCAGGGGACACTTTCTTTACGAATCGATGCTATTCATTTCCGCAGCGGTATTTAGCAGCGAAATCCAGCATCAACAACCGGGAAACTGTCAGGACTTCACCATCTTCTGCTGGCTTCCACCAGTGGGTGCCTATCGAGTCTCTCGCTTGTCTCAGATGTCTCAGAAAACTTGCGGATCGAATTCCCAACAACAAAAACTGATTAAGAGAATTTTCTCCTCCCTAAAAATACTCATGGATCTCATGGATTCTAAGTTTGCTATGAATTATGTAGGGATGATGGTGGCAAAGAGTATATGAGAATTGTAAGTCCTAATCCTAAGACATTTTGGAGTTCGAAGAAGGGTGGTGACGTGTTCCAAAATCCTGCCCCTTTTGTATCCTTTTATCCTTTTTTGTTCTCCTGTACATTATCTCTTTCCCTCAAGAACCGCTGCATTTCACTTAACTAGCATATTCTGACCCCACCATGATATCACCACCCCCCTGAAGTTCAATATAGCCCCTTGAAAGGTTACCGAAACCCAATAGGAAAGTAGTCTTCCAACCAGCATTTGTTCAGGGGCGAGCTGTTAAACTTGCAGGACATCTTCAACTTCAAAAGGTTGATTTTTCTGGAGGGCATAAATCATGACAGGTCAACCAACCGCCCTAAGGTACCCCCCTCATAATAAGGCCTTATTGAAGGGCTTATTTAACCATTGGTTTCCCTTAATAAGGCCTTATTACATAAACCCTTATTTCTGAAGGGGGCGACGTTGAGGGGGGTAGGTTGACCAGTCATGAATCATGCATAAATTGTCACAGACGACTTTTCAGGCATTGGAAGTACTTTTGTGGGAGTGACATGATTTCCGTCTGTAATTACAAATCAGGCACCAAAAGTATCTTTATATATCTTGGTAGATATATACATGTATATATATATATACATAGGCACATACACCCTTTCCAAGCATCATTTTTCATTTCAAGTTGATTGTTGATCCTTTGCGAACACTTTTTACTTGTTTCCAAGAAATATCCAACAGGACAGTATCGTATAGCTCTAGCAACTTTCTTAGGGGTCCGTTGGTAAGGTCCCATTCGATTTTTCATTGATTGTTTCAGCCATTTTTCCTAAGAATCCAGATATAATATATCCTAAGACCGGGATTGCACCTATATTCCGAAAGTCTTTTTGGATGGGATGCTTCGACCATCAATCCTAGGGCTGCTAATAATACTTGCATCCAGCTCCCCATCTATCCGTAGCACAGTAGGGTTGGTTTAGGTTTGGATCTCCAAGCCTTAAAACAAATGTGAAAAAACATCATCCTACTGATGACTGTTTTCCTGGGTGGGCGTGTAAGAAGAGTGTATCCAACGAAAAATCATGGTCCTGTTTTTAGTGGGCTGCCAGTTTTTTGAGATGTTATTTTTCTAGGGGACGTTACATAGTTATCCACTGAAATATATTTCGGGATGAAACAACCCCAGTTATCCCTTTATAAGGTCATTCAAAGAGGGGTTCCCAGCCATATAACTAGTATGGTGGCTCATGGATGCTCATGGTGGTTAGTAAGTGGTTAGTAAGTTGGGGTATAACTCTATTTAGGGGAATTATCAGTCAACTTGGGGTTAATTATAATAGTTATAAAGTTGTAACCCATCTTATCATTATAGTTACTAATTACCATTAGCCAGCAAGTAAGGGCCCACTGTGTGGAATCAATTTTTGTTTCTCCAGTGACATGTGTTGGGAATGTCACCGTGGATCTAATCCAAGGCATGTCTCGAAGAGACAGATGCCTTGTTATGGACTGCGACTCGGTTAAGATTCAGTTGAAGGGGGTGCCAATGAATGATGAGTCTGGGCAACATGATGTGCTTTTAAAGGATCAGGAAAAAAATCCCCAAAGCATAACCTCAAAATGATTCAGGTTTGAACATTAACTGGGTGGTGGTTTCAAATATTTTTTATGTTCACCCCCTATTTGGGGAAGATTTCCAACTTGACAGGTGTTTTTCAAATGGATTGACACCTCCAACCAGTTAAAGTAATTTGCCCAGAATGGATGAATTGATGCGTTGGTGATGAATTGATGAATGAAAGACATATTTTTGTAATGAATGATTTGCATTGATGACGATGTAGATGTTCATTGACGATGAAGATGAAGGTACGAAAACACACAATTTTATGACCCTTAATGGTGATGGTCGGATGGTCGTACTAGCCTTGGATGTGTTTACTTGGTGAGCTTTTTTTACGGATTCTACGATGGTAACTCACCGTAGTAAAAACCCACCAGTTGGGGAATATATATATATATATATGTATGTATATATATATATATGTATTGTTTTTTTGGTAACCGCTGAATCCAAGCAACTCTGAGATTTAAACTTCCCCTTTCAGCAAAAAAAACACCCTTTTCAGAGCCATCTCAGCTTATATTGAGGTGTTGAGTTGAACAAACATCCCTTTGGGTTTTGAGCGTTTTTTTCATTCCTTGAAAATAGGCAGTGACAGTTCACTTTTTCATGAGTTCAGGAGGTCAAAATGATGACCGCATTTTTCTCGACATTGTTGATTAAGGATATTGAGGTCTAGGTCTAGGTACATATAACTCCTAAGTGACCTAAGGAACTATTAAGAAATCCATAGAAATCCCTAGGCCCTAAACATCCCGGGGCCCCGGATTTTTTTTCTAGTCCTTAACTTAAGGTACCTTGAAGAAATATCCATAGTTTCGGGGTGGCCAGGTTGCCATGAATCCTGCAGCTGGGTTGGTTGTTTCTCTGAAAATCCCTAAGAATCGAATCCGGGGGTTTTTGTATGTCCGATCCTTCGAATCCGGGATTTGATTTAATTTTTCACCAAAAAATCTCGGATTTTTTTTCGGTAAAAATGTCATGTCCTTCCGAAATTTTAGACAGTCCTACAAACGGATTCCAAAAAAAAACGGGGTTCCCGGGAGGAGGGGGTGATTCCCCTAAGGATCCGGTTTGGGACTGTCCGTTTTGAATCCGGGATTTTTCACCACGTTTCGACCATCAAACCTACTCGAATCGGGAAGGGTATGGATTCTTAGGGATTCATTTATCCCGGGCTTTTCAATTACCATATTTGGATCCTGGATGGGCATCTTTATTTACCACCCGTGCAGGTGAACTCTTTGGAACCAGCCTTCCCAACTACCGTTTTTTGTTGATACATCTTGAGTTTAGTGATTTGATTCTTGTATAAAACCTATATATAGATTTACAACCTTTCAACCAGACATCAAGTAGACTTCTTCAACTTTACTTTCAATGTGTATACATCTATATGCATCTATACATATCATCTATATTTATATAATATATAAATATATATATAGATATATCATATGTATATTCCACATATTTTTATTCCACGTGTGATATACATATAATCCATACACACTACTAGTCGCACCTCCCGTTGGTTCCGTTAAACAAAAACGGGTATTTCACCAACACTTCTGTCGTTGGATCTTCGTTAGGATGCCTTGATCTGGAACCTTCGTGCCGGTGGCTGGCCATTTAGCTTGGTGATTCAAGTACCTGAAGAACCAGGTGGAAAATTGGGAACGGCTTTCAGGTTTTTTTCGGTGAAGCAAAAGGCGGGGTGAAGTTTTTTTTTTGCCAATATATACACGTATAGATAGGTGATGTTGTTTTCAAGAAAACTATACACATGTATTTATTATATATAATTACAATTAATTGCAGCTGCATATGGGTTATGTGATGTTGAGATGTTATATGGGTTCAATGGTTTGCATATATATATATATACATATAGGTGAGGTTATTTTGAAAAATATACATATTATATATACCATCGACCCCCCCAAACCATGAAAAATAAAGGTTTTGGCCACCTAGAAACCAGGTTTATTTACCATAAAACCCTCCAAATCCTGAGTTTCAGGGACTCCCAAGCACATGGGACACTCTTTATGGTAAGCGGGACCCCATACAAGCTTCCCATACCGTTCCCAATCCAGAATCCCTAAAGATATGGGAATGGTATGGGGATTAAGCTGACCATAGGCGGGTCCCATGTGCTTGGGGGTCCCTGGCATCACCCTTGAAATTGAGGACCACTCGAAACCAACTGAACAACGAAAAAAAAACAACTGGCCTTACTTTCCATGAAATACCGTCCCTGAAACAAACAGTTCGCACCTGAAAACAGATGGTTGGAAGACTAGTTTCTTTTTGGGAAGGCCTATTTTCTGGTGCTATGTTACGTTCAGTGGGTGTACTGGTTGTTTGATAGGTATACTGGATACTTATAATGGTTTATATGAAAGAATCCCCACATAACTTCCTAATAGAAATTACAATAATCCTCGTAAAATACCCTTAAACAACCAGTTTTTTTTGCTTTGCTCAACTGACTGACATGTTTTGGCCTTCCATTTTACGGGTCAAATTTGACCCCACTTATGGATTGTTTGGGCTCTATAGGTATACATTATCATATTTATCATACAATATATATATATATATTCCTTGCCATGGGAACCCACAACCTTCATTTTTTGGGGTTATAACCCATAATTTGGGGTGTAAAACCTTCATTTTTCATGGTTCTCGGGTCCAAGGGTATTTGGCATTCACGACCCGAAATCGTCAATCCATTGGGTCATTAATTACCCTTTTCTGACGAACTTGAAACTGACATTTTGTTGCGATGTTTCATCGCTACTGTGGATGAGAGAAATATACAACACCACTGGACCTGGCATGTACCTTGCAAATAGTGGGATAAACTACCTACTGTTGATGGAAGAAATCCTGCACCAGTTGAGGTTGGTAGTTTTTCCTATCATGGTTTTGTCAGTATTTACAAGGTTTTTTACATTCCAGGTGGTGCAGGGTATCTTCCATCAACAGTATCAACTGGTGTAGGTTGCATCAACCATATGTCAGATTCACCATTACAGGTAAGCTTTCCTCCCCTTTGAATGTGGTTCCAGCTTGGGATTGTTTGTACCTCAATCCCTGGCCGAAGCAAAAGACAAAACACCAACTGCCAGAAAAAAGTCGTCAGGTAAACTCTTTCCCAGAAATTTTGGCTTCCGCCATTTCAACAAAGAGAAGAAGGATTATGCTCCAGGGTTTCTTTGTTGGCAAAAAAAACCTGGTGGATCGGGGAGTGGCTAGCTGGTGCCTACGGAAGGGAGCGGTGCTTGCATGGAAGTCAGAGCAATTTGAACGGAGCGAACGGAGCATCTAAAATCCCGAAGTATAATCGGGAGCTAGGAGGTGGGCCCCTACAAATGTAATAAATGGGGTTTATAACCCTTCTAAACGGCTGAAACTAAATGGGTAACTTGGGTTATTTCACCCTACTTATAGGGCTTACAATTCTATGGTCGGGGCCCACCTTGCAAGGAACTACCAAACCAGGCGGTTTTGAAAAATGCTGACCTTAGGCCACCATCAACTTGAATTTCCATCAACTTACTGGCATTGGCGTATGAAAGTACGCAAGCATCAGCAAGGGCAGTATCCACTCAGTTTGCCAACTTTTTGGCATGGAAATATCGTGCAGAGGTGACTCCTCTTGCAGTTGCTGGCTCCATCCGTTTCGACCACACCCATGGAGGTGTCATCTTTGTGGCGAATGCAAATGGCATGAATGATGCGAAGTATGTGATCCCTGGCACCAACACGCCAAACACAGTGATGAACACTGAGGCGTTCATTGTGGCTTCTGGAGAAGAATGGCGTGGAGGAGTTTCATCACTTGTGCAAAAGCACCAGGCCATGATCACACGTGATCTGACCCAAGATGCACGCCGTGCAGACAAGAAACGCCTTGCAATTGAAGATCTGGATGCTACAGATCCTGTCAATGCCACAAGTCGTGCAAGAACAGTCACTGAAGTAGATTGATCGATCTGAGCTTTGATCTGGGTTGACCCTCTTGCTGTGGACGCTGAGAGACAGATGTTCTCGATTGGACCTGAAGTTTTGGATGCGAACAAAAATAAACTAAATAAACCATGCAGGAGATGTCCAGATTTCCTGTTCCCTAAGAATTCAGGCCCTTTCCCGCCACCATTTTCAGAAGACATGTTAGTTTTTGGAAGAGTACAACCTTTCAAATGTGATGCTGGATATTCCGAGAATGTGCCAAGTCTGACTAGACATATGTGTTTTTTTCCCTAGGCTCATGATTTCCGGTGATTCTTTTCAAAGTGTGGTGTATATTCTGCAGAAGCTAGGGAGTACCCATGTGGCATACCAAATGTTAAATATATACCATTTTGTTTTGTTATATCCTATCCATGTCGGGGGTTGCCAAATCCTGTAACAGAGGGTAAACCATCTATTCATGTTTATGAAGGGAGCCCTATGAACCTTCACTATTCACTATTTACTCTATTACAATTCTTAGGCACGACCTCACCGCAAAAGGTAGCTTTTTCGAAGGGAAATCAATTTCATTATTTCAGGGAAATCCAGGTTGCTGAAATATTATTCCATTTGACCAGAATACATGAAATGATACGGTTGATGGAAGAAATCCTGCGCCACCTGACATTACCTCGTTGATCGCATGGACCACCACATTTCCTCCAAAGTCGTAGCGAAGGTTGAGCTACTTCCTTAATGCCGCTGACTTTGATTCCGGCGACGCTTCTTCGGCATGGTCCAAGCCCGAAAAAAAAACACGGTGTTTCTTCCAAAACGCCAGGGAAACAAAAAATAGAGGGAAGAATGGGAGGTTTTGCAGGGCTCAGAAATGAAGAAAGATTCCAATGATTCATGTAGATGTCGACATTTTCCAAGAGTGTTATTGCCTGTCTTGTTTCATCACGTTTCTTCTTGCCACCCTTCAGGATGTTGAAAATTGAGTGATGTTTTGATGTTGATGTGAAGTGAAGTGTTAATATTGTGAGGAGAAGGAACTATGAAATATCCCCATGTTTGGTAGTTTAGGATTGGAAACGTTGTAAGAAAACTCTTTCAGATTAACCCTTCTTCGAGAATCAGGAGGTTTTAGGGGTATGTACATCGGTCACCAGATGTGTTGATTCTCTGAAGTTGTTTCAACACACCTTTGGAACACACCCCAAGCAACCTTTACCAACAGGCTATAATACGGAGGGATTCCTTTCATAGTTGGCGAACGGGGGGATTGCCGAACGGGTGTGCGATATCGGGGTGTATTCATCTTTTGTGTGTTTTGATTCATGTGACAACTGGGTCGTAGTCAAAAAGGCGTGAAAGTTGATGAAAGGTGAAACACGTAGTTGGGATCTGACCCGAATGACTTTTTTATTTGTTTGTGGTAGGAAATCAACAACAGCAATCTTCCCGAAAAGATTGTGTTTCAGAAAAGCTAGACAAATCAGAAGAGACATTTTGCTGCAATAAAATTTGGCATTGCCCCCGGTTGAAAAAGGCCTTCGACAAGTAATCAAAACAAAACTTCGTGTTCATGATTCATGATGTTTCTGCCCAAATTATAGCGACTTCACACGACCTCACCCCAAAATGGCAGGGTACTAAAGGGAACCCCCCAACAAATGGTCTTATTTCAGGAAAATCTAGGTTGGTGAAATATTATTATTTGGCCAGATGTTTATGAGTTTGTTTGGTCTTTATACCCCAGCAATGCAGATTTTGTTGGCCATATAGTCTTTGGAGGTCCAAGGTACCCAGATGAGACCTAGTCAGTCAATTTGACTACTTGCTTATCCAAAGAAACATTGACTTCGATGGATCTGGTGAGGTAAAAAAAGCTGCAAACTTTCATTTACAAAACATTGACGAGGTTGCGGTTCATTTTTTAATACAACTTTTACCCTGATTTTTTTTGTGAACGTTTCATCCAAGTTGAGGACAAATACATATGAAGCCGCAAAATGAAACCACGTTAAACTGGCTTGATGGTTTCATGATGTTTTACTGCATGGAGTTTCCCCTTTATTTTGTAAGGACATCTCAAAGTTTGTGTGGTGGACTCCCCACCCTCTCCAGCCAGCCAACCGCCGAACTGGTGTGCAGCCATGTGCCTCCCAAGGATGACGAGGATGACGAAGTGATATTCAGTTGGGATTTGGATTTTGACTCCCACGATGCTTCCATCACGCTGGATGTGGAAAACGAGACCGTGGATGCCGTGGATCATCACACTATGGAGAGGCTGAATTTTTTTCCTATTGGGGGCTAGAGAAGTGGAAAGGTTGAGTCAAGAAAAAAGTAATGGGAGGGAGGGTTTTCATTGATTACACCTAGAAGTAAGTAGGAATGAATCATGGTTTGACTGGCGTTACCCTGTCCTGAATGATTTAAATTCTGAATTTTTGTCCCAATATCAGTTGGTGTAATGTTGTCAACGTTTACTATGTGGTAGGCCACCAGATTTGGACTTCTTAGATGTTTTTCAGTGGAAAGAGAAAATATGATGACCAGGCTACTCCCCCAGGAAAGGCGGGAAAAAACTACCAACCTTCACCATTTCACAGAATAGAGTCTTCCATCAAAACTTCATCTGAGGATTTTCCAAAAAATCGCGTTGGTTAGGGCATGTAGGGAACCTATTATAGTGGCCTTGTAAAATAGATCAGTTTCACTGAAGTTATTTGACCCCGAAATACATGAAATGCAACAACCCTACTTACAGCACTGGATCCAGGGAATTTTTAAGCGCATAGTATACTTATAATATATGGAAAACCATGAGAATCACATCAAGTAAAATGCAGGTAACATGTATAGATATCCTAGATATCCCAGATATAGTATACATGGATCCTTTGGGATGCTTGGTTGGTTGGTTGGTTTTGCCTTTTCTTTTTGATTTGCTTCAGCCTCTCTTTTTAGGTGTCATTTCGCAAATCGGACAGATCATCAGATGAGCCACGAAAAAAACCCTCATTACTTTCCATTGAATCCTGGTTGGTGAATAGGCATCTTACAATGGTTTATGAAATAATCCCTAGATAACTGGGTAGTATTCAGGTTTGTTCACTTCTAAGAAATCTCCAGCTCAACATACCCCTGGAACATACCCCAGACCCTCAACTACCTGTTTATCAAGGAAATCCTTTCATATTTATATTTTGGGATACCTACTTTAAGTTGCCCGGGGCACTTGTGAACTTATAAGTTACTTACTGTGGAGTTATGTTGAATTTATAGGACAGTCAAGTTACGAATTTATAAGTTACTGAGAGTCCAATTTAAGTCCCTAAGTTCTTCATAAGTATTTGGGGTGTTTTTGAAGAAAAATAGATAAGTCCAGATCACCGCCACTTTTTCTTCGCCGCTGAGTAAGTTTGAATCATTCTGTGACACTATAGTTGAACTGTCATCATTGGTACGAAAAACAACGGACGCGCAAAAAGCTTGATATTGGGTTGCCAGTGGCAAGTGGGTTCTTTCTGCGGTTCGTGCACCACAGCGCGCAAAGACACCAGCTAAGAGTTGAAAGCCAGATGCTGCGGTAAAAAATTGCTAAAAAAGGGCATGGATGTGATTTAGTCCGCGGACATCTGGCGGACATGTAGATTTCCGCGGACATGCGAAGTTCATGAGAATTTCATGGTTTTCATTTAGCTGCTCTGTATACCCTGTGATGCTGGCGGACAAATAAAACTGCGGACATAGAAACCTCCCGGAATGACATCCTTTGCTCGCGGACACCAGCGGACACCTGGCGGACATGAGCGCGCGTCCAACATGCACTAAAAAACTACCTCCTCTGTCTTTTATTTCTGTTCTTGTTTGCATGCCTTTCCAGGGCAGAAGCTGTCAAGTCATATAACTCAGACCATTACCTGAGTCTGTTATTTCGCAGTTTTGTTCAATGTCTGCATAGCTAGGCAAGGAATGCAAGCCAGCCAAAAAAAATTGACTAGCCAGCAACTGCTTTAATTGTCGCTGCTTTTGCTTTTTTGCCAAGAAACATGTATGTTTCCCAAAGATCAAGTGCAATGACTTGAAAAACACAACTTTGAAAAACAACATAAGTTCAATGTAAGTACAATGTAAGTTCATAGACAGTGCAAAGCTTTGAACTTATGACTAACTTATAAGTCCATATCTACACCATAACTTGCATCTTCCGAACATGTAGCTTACGCCGAACTTAGATAACTTACAACAGAACATATAAACTTATGAGTCAACTTATAAATTACGTATATCTTCACAAGTCTGGACGGCAACTTAAAGTAGGGTATGTTCCAGGGGTCTGTTGGGATTTTCTTAGATCACTCCACTCCATTTATTAAGCGATCGGCTTCTTCCTTTTTCCCCAGCTTCATGGAAAAGGTTGGACTCAACGGAACCCCTCCCAACCTGGGCTGTCAGGTTGCAACAGGTCTTGTTGGCCATTGAGTTGATCCAGTTCAACATCCAAAGGCGCCCGCGTCTGTTGGGGCGAGCTTCACCTACCCAGAAGGGTCCCGGGTGGTGTTTTTGGTTGGGGGGGTTTTCAAATAAGGGAAATATTCCACCTTTTTTTTTTTGAAAAAAACGGACCAACAAGCAAAAAATTGCGGTTTAGGAGATTTTATGGAGATTTTTCTCCAGGATGTGTTTTTTTATGTGAGAGTTGCTTTTCTTTGGGTGGTGGTTATGCTGCTTGATTCATGCTTCAGAAATAAATTTGACAGCAAGAGACCAGTTGATATTGGTAGTAAAATCATATAGTTCTCAAACCATCCATGTAGAGTATATTTAAAGTACCTACATTTACCATAAAAATCGGCCATTCATGTAGGCAAATACACTTTACATGGAGCATATGGGGTGGTAAATCGATGTATCTATATACATGATTTTAAGTGACTGGTTTTTGAAATGTATCTCAACCGGGTTCCACCATAATCACCTTGTTAGATGAGAAAAAATCAAGCCGCTAAAAATTGACTACGGTAAGTATTGTGCCTTGGTGCAGGGGTTTCTTCAATTTGTATTTAGGGTGAAACCTTCAAGTGATTATGGCAAACCCCGTCCCAGAAGGCAATATATAGAAGTGGTATATAAGTGGTATATATTGCCAATTGGGTGATTATATATACTACCTACCACCTATTAAGGGAACTAGGAAAGTCCATTGAAACTGGGTGGATTTTGTAAACAGCACATGCCAATGTGGAGTTCCGCATCAGCTGACAGGAATCCCAGCATTCCCCTACCGAGCAAAGCTGGTGAGTCATGCAAGTTGTAGGGGATGATACATACGCGACCCCAGTTATACGGTCGATGGAAGAAATCCCAAACAACCACTTGGGATGTATGAAAACACTGCAAATAATGGGATATTTACCATATCAACTACCACCACCTGGGATCTTTAGAAAACACTGCAAATAATGGGATATTTACCATATCAACTACCAGTTGATAGGTAGTTTATCCCATTATTTACAGTGTTTTTATACATCCCAAGTGGTTGTTTGGGATTTCTTCCATCAACCGTATGTTGAGATGATTTCATTTCAGCCATGAAGTAAGGAAGCCAAAAAAATGAAGCAATCAGTGTAGTGGAATGTAATAAGGAACCTTATGAACCCAATCTAACTAGGGAGTATGAGAAGGATTCCGAAAAATGAACCACCTTTGGACCCCCAAGCGCCCATGAAAAATGAAGGGTTTTTAAGCCCTTAAACATAGGGGTGTGATAACCCCCAAAAAATGAAGGAAACGTGAGGTTCCCATGACAATCAGTATTTCATGGTTCATGTCATGTCCGGCCGGGGTTTCGTTCACGAAAACGCTCAGCAGGCACGATCTCCAGAACGGCCATAAGATACTTTTCCACGCCCGCGGGAGTGAAGAAGGTCGTAACGACTGGCTTGGCAACGAGATTTCGGGAGGTCTGAGAATTCTCGCATGTTCTGCAAGAAGGGGCCCGACACCCTAGTTATCAGGGAGTGAAATAACCCCAGGCCCCACCCTATGAAAAACCATGGTTGTAAATGGGTTTTCCACTAGGGATAAATCCACGAAACTAGTAGGCTTCCGGGGCCCCGCCGGGAGTTTCAACGGTCACCTCAACATGGTGATGATTGGATCAGGGGAAGTGTCCCCTAAAAATTGCCCTTAAGATTCAGGTTTACCCTCCGGTAAAATAACATAGCAATGGAAAATGGACCCTTGAAGATGTATTTCCTATTGAACATGGGGATTTTCCATGGCTATGTTAGTTTACCAGAGGGTAGGATTTATAGTAATTTGCCCAGGGCATGTTGGATGTTTTTCTTTGGATCGGAAATTGGGTTTGTTTAAGGTGTTTTTTTTACTTTGTACCGTTTATACCATAGTAAATCACCATCAAACCAACAGTTGGGATAATAGTGCTTACCTTTTCCAAGCATTTTATGCAAATCCAAGAGAACGCACCAACACACCCCAAAAAAAGACAAGGTTGTCTATAGTAGATACTTTTACTCATGAAATTGTTTTAAATTGTTTTTTACGAACGTAGTAGGGAAATGTAGAACTTTTTTTCAATTGGATTTCTGGCGATCGATGGTAAACATTGTTCTAGGCAATTTAGATTTATATCGACCTCGGCCGAGGTCACCCCCAAAAGGTAGTTTAGTTATGAATT
The DNA here is from genome assembly GCA_000507305.1 of Breviolum minutum Mf 1.05b.01. Taxonomy (NCBI): domain Eukaryota; class Dinophyceae; order Suessiales; family Symbiodiniaceae; genus Breviolum; species Breviolum minutum. The sequence continues at coordinate 184,601 of DF239085.1, read as the reverse complement.
TTTCAGGAATCTCGAGACAGAACTAGGAGGAGTCTTTTCCACAGCTAACTCAAGGAACTTTAAAGAAACATCAGTTTCAAAACCAACCGCTTTAAAGTGCTATATTTGAAATGGAACACAGATACAATTCAAACTATGTTAAACCTAACATATCCAGCCTACCCAAGGAGGAAAATCATCTTCTAAGCAACCTTTAAGGGGAATATGTTAGTTCCCTGGAGTGTTGTTCATTTAATTTGAAACCCTAGTCTTGCAAATACCTTGTGAGGATCCCGTGTTTCCTCCTGAGAAGGCCTTTTGCGGGGGTCCTTTCACACCGATCCTCACAAGGTAGGACGGTATGACTGGAGGATTTTGGAAGACGAGGGAAAAGTATCACCAGCATTCACCATTTTTGGATACTCGAACTAATCCCAGCTTCAACAGAAACACATCGGTTTCAGGTGACGCTTCAATGTGGTTGCAAACCCTTGCAGCAATTCACGGAGTCCAGTGTGAAATCTCGGAGGAAACTTGGTGGCTGAAACCAAAAAGACGACCCTCCCTGAAAACTAACATAACTGGCTGGAAAGAAAAATCCCCCCATGTTCAATAGGAAATTCATATTCAAATGGTGGATTTTCCATTGTCATGTTAGTTTTTAGATTTTTATGGGGGTACCCTTCCTGAAACTGAGAGTTCGCACCTAAAAATGGATGTAGTTGGAATATGAACTTTCCACCTTTTGGGGCCTAGTTTCAGGGGCGTTTTGGGACCTGGTTTCAGGGGTTGTGTATGAGCAAATCAACAGCCTGGATGATCATTTTCCTTACTAAACTTCTAGGATTCTTAAGGGTCCCGGGCGTGTTCAAGGGGAGAGGGTGTTCCTGGGGAACCCTAAGGATTCCGTTTGGGAAGATTGGGGAACCTTACGGAACATTAGGAATAGGGGAATCACCACCTCCCCTTAAGAATCCTATTATAAATGGTCCGAGCATATTGAGGAATCAGGTTTGGGGTTGAGGGTTGAGCACCTAATTCAATTATGATCCGACCAAAAAAAACGGTTGTGAATTATTCACAACCCGGATGTTTCATGTATCGGATTTTTGTTCCCTACATTTTCCATCATTATGCCATAAATTTAAACCATTCATGTTGGGAAATAGTCCATAGATGGTGCATATAGGGCAAGGTACCATCGAATGTTACGAACGAAACAAAGAAATTGTTTTTTGTACATTTATTGAGAAAGGTTTTCAATTTGAAGCTAGTTTTACAATTTTTATCAAAAATATTGCATTTTGGCCCATTAAGCATTATCCCCCCAAAATTGCATGCCAGGGGCATTGAATAAGGGAATGATAAAGTTAGGGCTTATTAAGGGATCATTAATTGCCATCATCCCCTATAGGTATTTCCCTTACTAAGGCCTTGTTTCCTGGTAAGGAGGTGTCATTGGGGGCGTGAAACGACGCACGAGTTCTGCACAGGACCTGCCGTGTGCATCACCTATGCCCAAAGTGGAGGCATGGGAAGATTGTGGATTGGGTGACTTGGTCCTGGAAAGAAGGAGGGGACAAAAAGCATGTACCCATAGCATCCATGTATGGTATTGTTTACCATATATTTACCTACGAAAATCCACCAAATGTAGGTACTCCCCTGAAAACTAACATGTCCCCTAAAAATCAATGGTTGGAAGATGTATTCCCTATATACTGAAATAGTCGTTCTTTAGGGGATATGTTAGTTTTCGGGGGTGTAAATATACCATACATGGACGGTACGGGGTAGGTAACAAAACAGTTTGTTTCACTGGGTTTCACTGGGTTTATTTCACCCCTCTTTCAGAGTTTGAAGGTACACTCCCTAAAACTAACATAACAACTGAAAATGGGCCGGGCCCCAAAAGGAAAGTCTTCTCCCAACCACCAATTTTCAGGGGCTACTCGTAGTTTTCAGGGAGGGTAGCAAAAAAAAATGAAAAACATGTCGTGTTCCTAAAAAATGGCTGTTTTTTTGTTGGATATCACCCGGACCGCTAGAAAAAAATCTTTTCAACCCTAAACACATTCCCTCCCCTTGAAAACTATTGCAACCCTAAGCACCTATACCCGAAACTATTGCAATAGAACCGAACCTACTATGTTTTTTTTCAGGGGGAAAATCCTTGCGATTTTTTTTGATGAAGTTGAGATATTTACTTTGGATGGATGTTTTTTTGCCATGGTTTTGCTCATATATCAAGATAGGCCCCGAGCCTAGTTGTAACTGGAGATTATGAACCCCCTTATAAATGGCCTTATAAAGCGGTAATTGTTTTTTCCCCTACTTTTGGGGCTATTTCACTTCATTTATAGCGATCATAGCGGCCCACCTTGTATATACATCTACAAAAATTGATTAACATGTCAGCTCAAAACCTATGTTTAACCCTATAAAGCTCTATGCACACGAACTATGTGTTGTGTGATGGTGATGAAGGACATCCCACCCCTGAATCTCATTCTCTGACATGATTTGATGCTTAGAAAAATAGGTTCTCTTGAACCATTGAAGCAAAAAAACACGAAAAAAAGCACTGCACTCAAAACTTTGGATTTCCATCTGTATCGATATACCAAGTTAAAAACAGAGATGTCTAAGCCAGGTCCGCTCAATGTATGGTATACACATATTACATATACACCATATATTTTGAACTCCATGTAAGGGTCATCTTTTGGTGGTAAATGTATAGGTAAATAGACCAGCCCCCATTAAGTGGGCCTAGGTAAGGGATAGTGAATTTCGATATATATTTTTTCCCTCGCGCGGAGAATTTTGCAGTTGAATCTCAGGTGAACTGGGACTGTCGTCATGTCTGGATATGCTTCAAATGTTGCGGCGAAGTCACATCTTGGAAGGTTTCGCTTCCGGTTTCGATGAAGATGGGAAGAAGTGAAAAAAGCAAGGGCTTGATGGCTTGATTTGTTGGCTATTTGAGCAGTGACCAAAATGCCCCGTATTTTTGGCTTGATATAGGGGATTATACGACGCAGTTACGTAATGAGGATACCTATTAACCAACCAGTATAGTGGAAAGGAAGTTTTTTTTTTTCGTGGCTCATTTGTGTTTTTGTTGGGGATGAAGAACTACCCCAGTTACAATAGGAATTATTGGAAACCAGCAGCAAATGATTCCTATGAACCAACAGTTCCCATGGATCCATATGGATCCTAGGTAGTATATAAATGGATGATAATCCCTATAAATAGTCCCGTAAGTAGGTTATAAACCAACCTACTAACCAGTTCCTAACTTCCATAGACATCCTGGTATGCGCACCGTTGATTTCCGAGCAAACGTCTCTTTTGTCAGGATCCGATGTCTTGGAGACACCGAAGGTTCCATCACCAAGTTCACTGTACCTTGGCAAAGTACCGTGGAAATACCCGAAACTTTAGGAATGTCAATTTGCCCAAATTTTTGTTTAGTTCATGTTTTTTCAATTTTTTGGGTGTTTTGAAGAATTCAGGGGCTCTAAGTAGGCCGGTTCTGTCCAGCACTTGTGACTATTGTCATCGCAAAATCGAGCGAAGCTTCAAAGTGTTTCACGAATGTATCCCATGCCATGAATGTATGGTATATGTATACTTACATTTCGTTTATTTTTGTTGGTAAATGTATAGGCAAATATATACCATACATGGATGGTAGGGGAATACCCACCACCAAACGCTAGGAGGGTGACCAGCAATGGCATACCTTCCTGACCTGAAGACGCCAGGAGAGTTCACGACTTGGAATGCTTGCCCATCTTGCAACTTGGCAGCACTTTCCTGGGCAAAATCCACGTGTGCTACGTTTCCCCACCCGTTGAACCATCCCGAAAAATGTCAGAATTTCGCTTGAAGATTCAAAAAAAGCATTCAATGTTTATGGTGTACTCGGATTCATCATTTCTAATTGTTGTTGTGAGATGTTGAATGCGCTCTACATGTATTTGCCTGACGCACCTGCGAAACAGAGTGAATGTCATGGCAAAACCTACTACAGTATTGGTCTGCCCAATGATTCTTGATTGCCAGACCTGTAGGGGATGGTGCGGCTCCTGCAAACAAAATTTTCTGATCAACATGTTTTTTTTCATTTTTAAGCCTTCCTTTTCGGTTACAGGTTGCTCCACCGGTTACACCGGTTACATCCCTACTCTTTCTTCGGATGGGATTTTTCGACCCAAAAAAATCCGCAGGAGATTTGGATTCGAACCGGGAGGAACCCCTCGAGTTTCATTCACCTTCCTACCATGGGATTTCTCAAGTTTCATGCTCTATGTAGGTGGGTGGTTTTAAATATGTTTTTATTTTCATCCCGGAAATTTGGGAAATGATCCAATTTGACGAGCATATTTTTCAAATCGGTTGAAACCACCAAGTAGTAATTTACTGTAGTTTTTCTTTCCAGGTCAATTAAATTGTCAGGCATCATGGTTTGGGGCCCGGGTCATTTGGAGTCTTTGGATATATCTTATGAAAGGGATCGTTAAACATAGGGGTACCCCTACCCAAAGCATCAATCCAAACTACCAATGTACCGTTGAAATTAGAGGTTTGCTTCAAATCAATAGCCTCTGTAGAGATTTTAATCAGCCATGCTTGGGAGGGTGAGTTCCTACCAAGATCCAAACCAACAACGCATCCCAGGATCTGTTGAGATCTTGGTTGAAACGTGGCGAACCGCCATCTTTGCAGATCCTGCTGCCGTGCCGTTCCGCGCTGCATGCAGGGTTGCCATTGTACAGAGATTCCCCTGCTCGCAACAACGTTTCAGTTGTGAGTGACCCCATTGTACAGAGATTCGGGTTGATGCGCCCCCCATTTCGCTCCCCCGAAAAAGTGATGCATGGCTTGGCAAGTATTCAAATATATATATATATATATATACCAGCATCTTCCAAAGGGTGCTGTTTGAACCCGAAGGGATGGTGTTTTTGGGCACCCCAAACATCATCCATTCAGCACCCCGAAAGGAAGATCCAGGTAGACGTATCTTAACCATTGGAGGGGGAGCTTATACACGTAATACCAGGGTTTTTGGTCGTTTCGCTGGTGCCAACGGAAGGTATCTAAAATCCCTTCATATGTTTTTCTCAGAAACACGCGAGGTGATGGTGTCATGTTATGTCCAATAGCACCACGGTGCTTGCAGTTGGTTCCTTGACCTACTACAGCATTTTGTAGCTGTATCCAGATCCTTTCCGAAAGTTAAAGTTGCTTGGTTAATGACGGAATCCTATTGTAATGTTTTATGTGAAAAAATCCCTATATACAGGGGTCTTTAAATTTCCCATTTGGGGGGAATCAAACAATACAAATGTATGGTCATTCTGAAGATTTCCCTTATAATAATGCATGAAGTTTGGGTTGGTAATTTATATAATCCCTATATAACAACTGGCTTCCTCCATTTTTTTCCGGGATACATCCATCCTAAACGCTCCAACCACCACAACAGGAGCTTTTTGCTGATTTGGACTTTAAGAAAGCTTATGGCCTTGGAGCTGCACCTTGGGCTGTAAAGCTGAAGTAAGGTAAGCCTGGAAAACAAGGCATCAAACATTACTGTAAGTAAATCAAACAAAACATACATACCTGGAAAGCCGTTTGTGCCCTATTTTTAAGGCAATAGTTGCTGGTTTTAGGAAGTTTTAGGGGTAAAGTTGCCTTAAAAAATAGGACACTTGGCGTTCCAGGTACCCCAAAAGGGGATCCTGGCGAAAACAACGAAACTGAGATTTTTGGAGCACGGAAGCTACGGGAAGTAAATACTTTTGAAAGCGTTTTTTGAGGTGATGAACGACACTCTATAATCATCCTTTGACTTTCGGTGGTTGGATCCCTAGGGTAAGGTTTGGAGTGAACAAAAAAAAACCTCTTTAGGGGACGACATTTTGTCAATCCTACAAGAACTCGGGGGGAGGGGGGTGTTGGTGAGGGGATTCCTTAGGTGATGGTCGGTTTTTTTGGTGATATGTTTAAGATCAGACCCAGGTTTCTGGGGGTTGTTCGGAGTTTGCTTAGCACGGCACCACCATTTATTCATTTCACGAGGCCTCCACGGTTTTTTGTGGCTGAGAAATTTCTCGGGATTTTTCAGGTCTTAATAGCGGGAATAGCTGATAATTTGTTTCCCAACACTCCTCACTTAATCATATTGATTATAGTACTACCTGGATCTTCCAAGGGGTGCTGAATGGATGATACACCATCCCTTAGGGTTCCAAACAGCACCCAAACTGGAAGATGCTGGGAGAAAAATCCTTGTTTCTGGTGACGGCCCTAGCTGAGTGGTAATTTGGAATTGGCATTTTCTGGTGATTTTTGAACAGCATTGTACCATGGGATTCATCACCATGAAAAAACCACCATTTATATCGAGAATACGTACCTTTATTTTTCCAAGCATCGAACATGCAAATCCAAGTTAAGATGATTTTCTGATTTTCCATTCAATCAAAATTTGAATGGGACCTTACCAACGGACCCCTAAGTAAGTTGCTAGAGATATTAGATACTTAGGTGTAGGGGTCCGTTCAGTGGGTCCTGTTGGAGATTTCTTGAATCCATTGATTTATATAAAAGGCTCCACATGAGAGTCTTCAAGATTCACGCGGGTTCTATCCAAATTCTCCAGCACCTGGCGAACTGCTGCAGGATTTTTTTCCAACAGTCTAAGACAACTCCAACATGCCCTGAACGAAACATACCCCATTCAAACGCTTGTTTATGTTTCGGAAATCCTTTCATATTTGTATTTTGAGGTACCTAAAGTATGTTCCTTTCGGTGTCTTTTGGCATTTGTCGTAGAAGCAGAAGTTCCAAAAAAAACAAGCACCACGAAAGAATCAAAAACGCTCAAGCTCCTGTGCAAATGTCATCTGTCATCGCAAACTGCACCAAAATTGCCCAACCAGGAATTATACCCCCCTGAAGATTAACATTTTGCACATAATCATGGAGGTTTGGTTCGGATCATGTTCCTTTCTTTTAATGGGTGATTTGTAGGTTCCAGCCGTTGATCTTCCAGGGTGTAGTCCAGAATTTGCCCAGGCTTGTGTTTGGTTCATTTTTTCCTATCACTCCCTAGCCTTTCCAGGGCCACCCTGCTGAAGTTCGGGATGACATAGGTATGACTGTAGCCCCAAAAATATACCAATCAAACACCAAACTCACCTCAGGAGGTATTCGCCTGGATGTCTAGGGACTGTTAGTGGGAGTCCTTAAACATTTCAATATATATATGATCAGCAAGACTTTCAGGTACCTAAAGCCTAGAGGGTTTCCTGATTTCCTGAAATTTTTCGGCGACTTTGTTGGGGGGTGGGGAAACTTTTCCGTATCCATTCAGGCTTATTATAGGTTTTCGGATTTCTCCATTTTAGGTACCTGAAATGCTTGGTGATATGACATTCCTTCCCGCCAGTAGTTGTGATCAGGTCAATTCGATCAACTGGGCCAGGATCATGTTCCAAATCACGTGGGGGGCCAAACATGGGCGTGAGCAAACAATTTTTTCATGAAGAAAAATGTGTTTTGATGTGATGTTTCCCTAAGAATCCAGAATTTTCCATAGGATTGAGGGTTCCAATCCCTTTGAATAGGAATGTAGGTGTGATTCACACGGTGTGATCCCTTTCTTAGGACATACCTGGATTCTTAGGTTTTTTTTTGGCTGGCGGGCAATTACTTATATAGCCAGGAAATCTCATGTATATCAAAGTATATCAACCTACCATTTTGGCATTTGATCCCCCACCATTTTATGGGTTGTCCATCTTCCAAGGTCATTTGTGCTCTAGGAATGCATACTTTATATCTGGTCAAAGTATAGCGACCTCAAAATGACCTCACCCGAAAAGGTAGCTTTTCGGATGGGAAATCTCTTAGTTCAGGGAAATTTAGGTTGGTGAAATACTATCTGGGTGGTGGTTTCAAATATTCTTTATTTTTTACCCCTATTTGGCGGGAAGATTCCCAGTTTGACTAATATTATTGGGATGGGTCCCAACTAGCTATAATTTGGCTAGATGTATACATACCTGGACCTTTCAGATAGACTTTTGTTGGGTTTTTTGCGGGTCTTTGTGGATGAAATTTTGAGTACAAGAAATCTTCGACTTCGAGGTGCCCATTGAACTTTTATCCACAAAAAAAGGTGTGGTATTTTTTTTGTACACAATTGACTCATTCCTGTCCCAGTTACCCAGTTGGAAAATGGTATATGTATGTATATGTCACCTACATGAAAAAATATGTGAAGCATGAAAATCAGCCATTCATGTAGGTCAATTATACAAATTTCAAGTTGGGATCCTAGGTAAATCTACCAGATAGTCCCATGGATCCTAGAAGATTGACTACTGACTCAAAGAGATGCGGCAATGAATGCACATGTCCAGCTTTTTCCAGAGGTGAATTTGTGAATTGTTGTTGAGATTTCTTTTGGAGATTCAGTCGGGTTTGTCTTGGTGTGTATAAGGTGATTTTTTACTTTGTACCATGGACTTCATCACCATCAATAAGATAATATCTTTCAACGTGTTCCAATTCTCAAACAAGCAAATCCACGGGATTGTTGTGTAAATTGTTGTTCGGGGAACAAGGGGTAATTCCAAAATCACTCTAGAAAGGTACGATGGTACAGGTACTCTCTAGTCATCGACCATAGACATAGGTGACCTGGAAAATGTATCATGAAAGAATCCATGTATTTCCCATTGATACTGTAATTTCTATCAACCTATTTTTTCCGGGAGCTGTACTTCAACTGCTTTGCAGACTAAACGTTTTGGTTGGCCACTTTTGGAACATTTTGAAAAAGTTCATATTTGTTTGTGGTGTTTTTTGAGTTTGCATATCTCACAAAAGAATCCCATGGGACTGATATACACTGTATATATATATATGAACACCTACAAGCATGGTTTCCGTTGGTTGATTTTTGGCGGGTGGTTCGTCGTCTGAAAATGGCTGGCCATGTGGAGTGGAAGGTCAGGTGTGGTGGTGGAGAAATTTTTTTGGATCCAGGAGCTCTGGGAGGTGATGGTGGCACCTCCAGGAGGTGAAGATCTGCCGCAGCAGCTTCCACCCGGCAAAAAACCCGTGGTGTCTGTAAAGGACATGGTCCTGGACTCCTGGACATGGTCGGTAAGTCAGTCAAATTGCCCTAAAAAGAAATCGGCCCGCAAATGGGGAATTAACTGGTAACCCATCCTTGTTCTCAAGGCATACCACATGTGCAGTTTAGGGTAGGTTTTTTCGCCCTTTTTAAGTTGAGCCAGGTAAACTAAACCACATGTTTTGCTTCACGAAATCTGCAGGTACTACTTTTACACCTACTTCAAGTCTCAAGCTCAGTTTTCCCGTGTCCCGATGTCTAGCTGGTTGGAGGTTGGAAGGGAGCGAGGAACAGAGGGATTGGAGTATGTAAAACCTCTTCATAACAGGGAGTGATTTGGAGCTATACCCCCAGGTTTCTAAGCAATCCCCTAAGACTCCGTTGGTATGTCCGATTGGAATCGGGGACCAAACCCCGATCCATTCCGAGCTTCTTTTCGGATGGGATTGGGTTTCCCAAAACATCCTATTCGATCGGGAGTAGTCAGGAGTTTTACACCCTGGAAGATTAACGGCTGGAACCTGAGAATACTTTTTCCCCCTGGAAAAGGAACAACATCTTCCAATTCCACCATTTTCAGCTTCTAGCTGTTAATCTTTGGGTGTGTTTTTTCGACTCATGTCTCCCATTTCTTGGTGTCAGAAGTCATGGCAAGCTGGGCTTCAGAGCAAAAAATCAACTCCACCACCTGAAAGGAGATAATCTTGGATATATGATGGGACATATGGGACCCATGTGCTCCATGGGACGATTGGATATTTGCCTATACATGAATGGCTTAGACTTATGGTTTTCATGTAGGTTAGTATACCATCTGCGTATGTATGAATGTATTGTAAAACACCGACTATATAATATTATAATTCATATGATGACTCAGGGGGCGGATACCAATGTGGCGGTTAAGCATGTTGGAAAAAACAGCTAAAAATAGGAAAATATGGCGAAATTCCAATAAATACAGGAAAAGGTGATTCAAAGGTATGTCCTACAGTTTAACCCCCGAAGTTGATTGAAGTTTAACATAGCCCTTGAAAAATGGTGGTTGGAAGATTAGTTTCTTACTGGGAAAGTCACTTTTCAGAGGCTATGTTAAACTTTGGGAGGGTATATTCAGACACACCAGCCATACAGCCAAATTCAAAGACTTAGACTTCTTCGAGTTGTTGTTTGAAAGGATTCAAACCTGACAAATCAACCATTTCCAGATCACAATCTATGGCTGCTATGATGCCCATCTGGCATTTTTCCAAAAGCATCACATGGTGCCTCACATGGCAAACCCTCGAAACTTTAGGGAGTTTTTTTCTGGGAAGTCTTGGAAGAAAAGATCCCAATTATCCAGCTGTTTGCCAAAAAAGCATGTGATTTTCAGAAGGCGTTTTTCCAAGCCGAAAGTTTCGCGGGAGATTTACAGGATATTTACAGGGGGATGTTGAGAGGAAAAACGGACCAAACACTCTTCCAGTTTCATGCAGGGACATCCTACCGTCCAGATTACTTCGTTGGATCAAAACAAGGCGGTTTTCATATTGATTAATTGTCAATGATGAACATCCGATTTCAATTGCAAACCTGTGCAAACCTTTCCCACATGCAAATCAATCTTTCCCGGATGCAAACCTGTGAAATAGGTCTACATGCAAAAAACATAAAAAAGAATTTATTTTGGGATTTCAACTTCGGCAGAGATGCTTTCTGCTTCTCGAAGCAATGTGGTGCCATGGAGTTTGATTTGTCTGGTTACCCTTTGCCGGAGTGGTTTGGCAGAATACATGGGTTCCTTGGCGGGTCACTCTCAGCAATTGGCTTCACAATCTTTTGATCACAGACTAGTACACATCTTATCCAAGAAAGGCAGACCCCAAAACTTTTTTCATCAGCAGCAATAAGACCTTTGGTGTCTTTGGCGATAGCAAAGACTTAGAGGCAAAAGTGTTGTGGGGTTCTTGCATGCAGTTCTCTTTGGCAGATCAATTAGTTTGTAACGGGTTGTGGTTGGAAAGCTGAAAGACTGCCGGGCCGTGGGGCTGGCTTCTCCAAAAATTCAAAATAGTTTCAGAAGGTCTATTAGACAGCTGAAACAGATCCTCTGTGCGTTTGTATACCGATCTTTGGATAGTTCATTTGTGGTTGCCCTTTAGTGGGCCATTTGTGGGGCAGATCCGTTTTGTTGCTAGCAAAGAGTTGTGCAAAAGATTCCTTAACACTGATCCGACAATGCTGCCAACAAAACAACCTGCGTCCACCATCAACCCGTGGGGGATATCTTTGCTTACTCAGGTTGCCTTTGCTAGATCGGGCCTTGACTCTGGCGCTCCCCTGCGGGGGTCTCTCTGGCATTTCGGCCTTTCTGGCTGAGTCTTCTTTGCAAGTGAAAGTGAAGTACTTCTATGACACGGACCCTTCCTTGAAGCTGCCACTTCGTGCACTTCACGGTGCTGAAGTGGAGTCATTTCACCTTGGACCAGAAGGTGGGAAGTCAATTGCAACAATTCAGAGACGCTTCTGTAACTGATGTAAGAAAAGCTGGTTTAGTTTCTCAGAAATATCAGATCAAGGTGTTTGCTATACAATTCTTCAGGGTTACTTAGCTTGAGCAACTTCAAGTAAATGCGCACTGGAGCTGACTTGATTTTCAAAGGCCCAAGTTGACCCCAGTTGCTTTGACATTTAGACTTCTTGCTCTGCCCAAGGAGACATCAATGCAAGCACCTGGTGGGAGTGGGACAGGGTGGACGGAATCATATCCGGCCCTCCTTGCCCGCCTCAGTCGAGTATTGGCAAACGCCGTCGTGGTGCTGATCCGCGGTGGCAAGTCTCGACACTGTTTCGGCCATTCTGCAAGATCAGGGATCCAAGGCCTTCTGTTAGTTTCTACATGTGGAGGTGTCCATTCAACAGTTTGGAATATACATTTACCTTTCGAAATTTCAATGATGTCAGGACATGTCAATCCCAGATACAAGACATTCATGTCATGTGTGCTTAACCTGGAATTTGGAAACGGCTTTGAATTTGATTTGATTCTTGCCTCTATTCAGGGCTGTTTGTTCTTCATCACAGAAATGGTGCTGGGGCACAACGATCTCGTTCCAGGGGAGAACATGACAGAGTACCAGAAATGGTTGGGCGAACTGCATCGCAAGTCTCCTTGCTGGGGCGTTCAATCATGGTTCCTCGGCATCAATATTCAGAAACCCATTGCATCAAAAGTGGCCGAGCTACATTGTTCCTTACTGAAATTTTGGAAGCTGCATTCATCCGTGAGTTTGAGAACGTATTTCCTATTTGCAATCTGCAAGCCAGGTTCTTGAACAGTGCCGACTTTCTCTGCCCACAGAATAGGGCTCGCATCTACACTGTCGGTATCAACAGGTCGCAGTCTTGCGCAGTGCCTCGCGAACCTTCTCCGCTTGGTAGAACATCCGGGCCCTGCCAGTTTCAGACTGGAAACTGCACAAGCTCCAGTGAACATGAAGGGAAAGGAGGAAAAAAGGATGTGGGAATGCAGCCCACCAGCGCTGCAGTGGTCGTGGTGCTACAGGAATCCAAACGCAATACCCGAATCATTATAGCGTTCAATGTTTGGCAATATTTTATGAGAAAGAAATATGGAGATCGAAGTAGAGAAGACATTAGTAGCCAAAAAATCGCCTAAGGGTTTTTGGGAGCAAACCGGTGTCCAAAAATCGCCTAAGGGTTCAGAAGGAAAAACCGATTCAAAAAAAACGAAATGATGAGGTCATTTGTGATTTAAAAGTGTCATCAAACAGAATTCCCTTTTCCCGGCATTTGCTGTTTTTACCTGCAGTTTCCATGTTGCTTTACCACCACTTTGGACCCCACCACCTCAGTCACCAATTGGTATAATATATATATATAATTTCTGAAAGATGTGAAAAAGAAAGTTGATGTACTGAGTTTGTTGTGTTCATGTTTAATTTCTTTGGAGATAACCCCCTTGGTTGTTTATTTGGTCGGGTGTGCAGAAAAGTGACTATTGACCAGTGAAATTGGACATACCCTTCATATCACTCAGGTATCTATGTATATATAGTGGTCTTTTAATCCAGGGTTACGTAGCAATACAGCTTCTGAGAACATGACTCGGGCACGGCATAGTGGCGTTGACGCTAAGAAACAATGATTTCAAAAGACAAAACTGGTACCATCGGTATGTTTTATCTTTCTGTTATAAAACATGTCATGTTTACATGTATTCAGTATATTGTAATCATATTATATACGTATATCAAGTCTTTATGCTTGATATACTATCATCATTGATGTGAAAAAAAATACAGTAGTCACTTCCTGTAGCCGTTGCGTCTCCAGGCTTTTTCCCAGCTGCAATGGGGAAATCAGCTTTAGTGTTCCTACGGGCAACTTCGGTGATATCCTGGCAGGGTGCGCCTTTTTTGCATATGAGCAGGCCATTTCAGGCCCCTGGTTTCGTATGCTGTACTGTTTTTTTTTTTGGGCTGAAATATGGGACCCAGTTTTATACAGGGATTATTTTATTTCTATAAATGGTTTGAATTGAAACCACAACCTATTTCTTGGATTTATGGAATTAAACTTGAGATGACCTACAGTGAAGAAGCTTTAACAAAAAGATCCATGTGCTTTGGGTGTTCACCGTGTGAAATTTAGACTGCCAGCAGGGGATTCTCACGAACAAGGCACCTGTGACGTGGCCAATGTGCTTTCGAATTAAAGAAGTGATGTGATGCCAACGAAAAGCCATTGTGATGTTTGCGAGGGCACCAGGATACCCTCCACCTTTGGACCCCAAAACCATGAAAAATGAAGGTTTTAAACCTTCAATATATAGGTCATAACCCCCAAAAATGAAGGTTTTGGGTTCCCCTGGCAAAAAATATTCAATTTAGCCAATTTCATAGTTTAATCCCAACATACCACTAAGCTTTAGTCGGTCAAAAAGTTGTATTTGGTGGGGGTGAAGTCGTATCATTTCCTGCGTGCTTCCGCAGGGATTTTGATGACTTTTTGCATTTGAACCGTTGTAGTTCATGTATCATAGTTTAGTGATGGTCGGATATGTTTGATATGTTTACCAAGTGATTCAAAGTGACCCACCTTTTTATCCCCTAGTTGGGGTTCACTTTTCGCCCCTTGAAAGGGTCACTTAAGAATCCCAAAAAGATCACCAGCAGAAAAAATGCCAGGCAGATATATAGGGATTGCTTCATTTCCGCCATGAAATGTCAGGATCCCCAAACATGAGCCCATCGGGATTTTATGTCATTCATTGTGTCATCCTTTTGAATTTACTAGAGGTTTAAAGATTCCCCAATGCATACTAGGTTGTCCATGGAGGGGTTACTTTACCAATCACTTCCACTGTGACATTCCTCACCTCACATTCCAGGTACTACGCTCGAAGAATGGGTTTGCCAATCAAGCACTTGATCGTGGCCACGACCTCACGGAAGACCAAGACAGCATGCCATGGGAAAGCGGTATATATCGATGTATATTAGATATATCTAGGTACATGAATGTTTTTTTTTTTTTTTTATGATGAATGTATATAATAGGTACATAACATATATCAGACACCGATGGTATGGGTTTGATTCTTGTCTTGCTTGACAGGATCTTAATTGCTTTCCCTTGCGCTTCCATCGAAACCAAGACGTTTCTTATCCAAAACATCCCAATACAGTTGTTGAATGATTTTTGTTGGCGATATTTGGGATGATTCTTCAATAGAATGGCCACTGTTTATTTCCAGGGTGAACAAGTCATGGTAGCTGTCCTGCAAAAAAGGCCGTTTGGAAGGCTTTGTCATGTTTTTTGTGCATTTTTGGGAGGGGAATGTCTTGAGTATTCATGGCCCATTTGGCCAAGCCAGAGTTCATTTTTTTTTCGACTCGTATGAATGGTATGATGATGGATGATATTCATGATGGTTCATGATAGTTCATGACAATAAATATTTATGATGACGGTTGGTGAATCATGATCGGTCATGTTGTTTCATGACTGTGCATGATGAGTCATGTTGCTTCATGATAGTTCATCATGATGACGATGATGCAGATTCATGATCATGTTAAACGATGATTAATGATGCTTCAAAATGATGTTGCATGGTGCATCATGATGCCTGGTGATGATGCTGCTGCTGATGATGATGACGAAGAAGATGATTATGATTATTATTATGATGAAGATGACGACGATGATGATAGAGACGATGATGATGATGATGATGATGATGATGATGGTGATGATGATGATGATGATGATGATGATGATGATGATGATGATGATAGTNTAGACAGGATGATGATGATGAGATCATGATGATGATGATGATGATGATGATGATGATGATGATGATGATGATGATGATGATGATGATGATGATGATGATGATAGCGACGACGAGGATGATGATGATGATGATGATGATGATGATGATGATGATGATAATGTTTCAGGATGATGTTTTACTTTGATTCATGATGATTTAATATGATGTTAAAATGGTGCATCACGATGACTCATGATCATTATGATTCTGATGATTGATGATTGATGATGATGCTGATGCTGATGATGATTGTTCATGACGCTTCGTTCGATGCATTACCCTAGGCCTCCAAACACCTGAGGAGGTTATTGGACCTCAAGCCAACCTAGTTATGGTGTTTTCTTCCAATATGGCCTTTTGAATGGGTTATAACCCTGAAATAAATGGACTTGTGGGCCCCTTCACTGCTACTTGGAGGATCATCCCATGACTTGTAAGTGGTTAATATAACCATGGTGTTATAGTTTTCGTCTTCAAAGGATCGGTTTTTGTGGGACCCCTTACAAACAAATGGCCGATATTTATATATGGCTTATAAATATGGCAGTTACATACCAAATCCCTATAAAATCCCTATAAATTCCCTAAATGTAATCCTGGGTTTCACCCTTTGTAATCCCTAGATAAATGGGGATCCTTGTGATTCCCTAACGGAATCCTTACATCCGTGGACTCGTCCCCATCCTCAAGGGGGAAAACCCAGCCCTCCTCTCCAACCGAGGCGACGAACTCCAATGACATCTTGCACCGATTCTTTACGCATGGAAAGTATGACAAGTGACCGACCTCCGAAACCAAACAAAAAACGAGTCGAGTTGAACACGAGACGGTTGGATGATGGGATGTGTTTGTTGGTTGGTGTTGATGTTTTTGTTGCATCAAAATTGTGTGGTTGGTTGGTTTTGGATTGATTATGTAAAAGGGACGCAGTGATGAAAAAAAGGACCTATCCATTTGTGCTTGTATATGATGTCAAGGACATATATCAACAAAGAAGTTTGATGTTTGATGTTGACATATCTAATGTGAGGGAGCGATATTTGATATTTGTGTAAAAACGCGTGGCAAAAACATGTGCTAAAAATGCATTTAGCGAGGTCCATCATTTGGAGGATTCGGAAATCTTTATTAAATGTTTAGGTGACCTGATCTCTTTTCTGGTTGTTGGTTTCAAATAGTATGTGTTATTTTCAGCCCGAAAATTAGAGAAATAATCCAATTTGACTTGCGCCTGTGTGTCAAATGGGTTGAAACCACCAATTAGTATTAAAATGCATTGAAAAACCATGATTATTCACCCTCCAAGTGATTAGGGTTGGAACCGTTGACACCACCAACTAGTATTGAATTCATAGGGTGACATTCTGGGAAACTGTACTGAAAGATTGCTCAAGGATCAAGGTTACCGTCCCGCAGGCTCCCTGGAAGATTTTCACGGCTGGTTCACCTACAGCCATCACCTATGAAAAGAAAGGCACATAACATAATCTGAACCAAACCCAAACCTCCATGATTATATTGCATGTTAATCTTCAGTGGTGTAGTTCTTGGTGACTTGTTCTTAGTTCTTGGTAAGCATTCTGACATTTTTTGGGAAGGCAAAATGCTGAAATTCTTCAGGGCAGATTCCCAAATTTTTGATTTATTGAGGAAAGGAAATCTGGCTTTATTTGGGTTTCTTTAGGTAGGAGTATCCTATCCCACCCCATTTTTTGGGTGTGGATTACGGTATTCTATTAAACACTATGTAGTACTAGTATTGCCCATTTCAAAGTGGGACAATTAATAACCACCAGTGTGGAAAATATGAGAAAGAAATATGAGCTGTGTTTTTTCTGACAACTAACTTGGATTTCCCTTGAAGAAACCACCTTGTTCGAACTGATCCCATTTTGTTGACCCAGGATTTTGGAGGAAATGTCAAAACCCGTGGTTTTTGGTGGGCAAAAATTCGCAGTAAATCCAGGTACCCAGTGAAACAAACGATGTCACCGTCCATGGACATTGGCATCAGCAGCAACTTTGAAAGGTTCGCAACCTGACATGGTTGGTTTGGGATCATCCAGCGCCAGTGGATGGTATAAGGACCGCTAGGATCATCCCGGCCCCATAAGCCATGGAGTGAGTTCGACCATTGCGAAAGGGTCCCACAACCTGATGCTTATGAAAAACCATGATGATTCTGGGATGATTCTTCCAAGTGAAAGGATGTACAAGGTGGCTCCAAAATCCGGTTATAAGTAGGGGCAAGTCCATGTATCCTATCTGCTTTGGTAGGGAACCGGAACTTGACACAACGAGGAATGGACTCCGGTCCCTGAAAAGAACCTACGGAAGTTGACTGCCAAACCTTTAGTAGCGACCTAAGCACCTTGCCAAGGGATTGACCTTTTTGGCGCCCAAAAAAAACGTTTGAAAAAAAGGGGCCCAAAACTCTGAAAACTCGCAAGAAATGCCGGGGGTTACTACGTATCCAAAATGACATGTACGTTGAAAAAAAACCTTAGACGACTCAGACGAGGTTGAATAGTCCCAATATCTTTAAGATTCCCCCGAAACCCATCCCGATCGAATAGGATGTTTTGGGTTCCAATCCGAAAAGAAGCTCGGAATGGATCGGGGTAGTCCCGGATTCCAATCGGACATACCAACGGATTCTTAGTTCAATGCGCACAAAAAGATCGCGACAAAAACCAGCCTAGGTTTGGAGGAGGCCTCATCCATATAATAGTCTTCCAAAATCCTTCAGTCATACCTTCTCAGGAGGTGTGAGTTTGGACCCCCTAAAGGCCTTCCTGGCAAATCTTTGGGACACACCGATCCTCACAAGGTATGACTGGAAGATTAGGAGTATTATCTCCATCATTTGGATGCAAAAGCGTTTCATGAATCACCACCTTTTTTTTTCCCGCCCAACAATTGTTATTTTGCAATTTTTGTTACGTAGGAAAGGCGCCCTACCTGCACAGTCGGCTTTTACTAAAAGCACGGTGGGCCTTGGGAGCCGATCGTTACAAATCGAGTGACATATAACCTCCATACATAGCCTTAACGAAATGAGGCTAACTGATCTAACTGGGTTGAAATTTCACCCATGAAATAAACGGAGTTGTAACAAAAATTTGTCTCCCTGAAACTAACAGCATTAAAAGCAGCCTGAAAATAGGCCTTTTGCCCCGAAAAGGAAATGATCATCTTCCAGTTCCCATCACAACTTATCAGGGGTGTACTCACGATGTTCAACTTCGGAAGTGTAACCCTAACAACTGGTAGTGGTTCGGGTCCCATCCTCCGCCAGATATTTGTACGACCTCTTCAACCATGACGCCGCACGGCTTTCCAAGGCTCAGATCGATTAGATTGACCTTCCAAGAGTTGGATGATGATGAAAATTTGGAATGTGGCGATTTTTTTTGGATTTTTTGCTGCTTTATATACTTGGATTTGTTTAACAAATACCATCCATGTAATTATATAATTATAGTATATTTACCTACATCAATGGTTGATTTTTTGGTTGATTTTTATGGATTTTGGGTTGGTTGCTTAACGAGCTTCTTCAAGACTTTTTGGTTGGGGGGGATGATCCAACTTGATGCCTGCTACAATTTATTTGAGACAAAAATTATAGCGAACCTCACATGACCAATTTCCCCCAAAAGGTAGCTGAGGAACGGAATCCCCTTATTTCAAGAAAATCTAGCTTGGTGAAATTTTATGATGTGGCCAGATTTAATGGTAATGTAGGAATTTTGCTCCTAGAATGCAGTGGTCATGACCCCTGTTGTGCCGTTTTTTGGGGTTTTTTAAGAAAGCAGTTTCAACTAGGCAATTTTGTAGATGAATAGACCGGTCCTATTGAGTATCCATGTATAGCGTCGTGCTTTTTGACCTAAGTTCTAGCTCCTTGTGTCTTGAGTGACTGTATATGACTGTGGTCGTTCTTGGGGATGAACTCACGCACTGCCACTTACAAGCCATGCATCTTGATTTTTGTGCCACTGCAAAGTGAGGTCACAAAACTATACAGAATCGTCAGGATTTTATTCCTGACTTCATGTGCCCTAAGAATCCAGGATATCCAGGTATGTCCTAAGGAACCCAGGAACCCCTCAATCCTATTCGATCGGGAGGGGTCTGGATTCTTAGGGGTAAGCTTGAAAAATCAACCAGGAGGTCTTGACTCGAGAAAACAAAAAATCGACATCCAGGAGGTGCCGATACATTGAAGGACGAAGGATCTAAATTACATCTATATATTATATTTACATACACATATAGACTCTCAACTATCAATTCCACTCTGCTAAATCTAACATAGCTGACAGGAAATCCTCCTTTTCCAATAGGAACTACATCTACAAATGGGTGGGTTTTGATTTGATAGATTACTGGAGAGAGTGTTACAAATATTCTCATATACAATCATAATTCTCATGTTCAGCAGCACACCACTTCACCATACCCCGAAAAACTTGCTTTTTTTCAAACGTTGCCACCTTTTTTAAAACGGCGCCTCCGTGGTGGGTTCCCCCCCTGGAGAAACTTTTCCAGGCCATGTTGGATTTCAAGTCCACTGGCAAGTTGCATGTAGAGGGCGAGGCAGAGGGTGACCTTGGAAGTGGCCCCAAAAGGAAACGTACTTATCTAGTTGGTGGTTTCAAAGATTTTTGATTTTCACCCTTATTACCTGGGGAAATGATTTCCAATTTGACGAGCAGCATATTTTTCAATTGCGTTGAAACCACCAACCAGTTTTGACTTGTCTCCCTTTTGCTACTCATGGCTTTCAGGGGAACAAAGTACCAGTTTTTTGCTCAGGGAGTGTTTTTTATTGGTTTTATTTTTTATTATTTGTGGAGGTTTGGTGGGTTTCAAAGATGCATTTCTTTTCGATAAATCATATGTTTTAAGGATTTAGGCTCACTTTGTGAGAATGGGAGCGTGGAACCTAAAGGACTTCTCCGGTTTGTGTTGCTGATGAAGGACATTTCGAACCATCGTATTCTGACAATATGATTGGATGCCTAGATCCTGGGGCCTAGGAAAGAACTCTAATTGGACCTACTTGTCAGGGTTGAGCTCAATCACCAACCAGATATCTACAGTCTATTATAGAATTATTCTGGTTCTTCTAGAAGGTGGTAGGGATTATATAATCCCTTAGAAGGCAATATATCATATCATATATCTATATATATATACCTGGAATATCGGCGGTATATACTGCCAATTGGGGGATTATATGCTGCTTACCACCTTTTTACAAAAACCTTTCTAAATCACTATATCGCAATGAAATGCAATGCAATATGTGGGATGCTGCAACACTCTGGCTGGACAAACACAGAATTCGGTCACATAGCACATTGATTTAAGGATTCATCAGGTTTGGATCATTTGAATCACGAGTAAACTACCATTTTGCAGGATCCATTTCAGCCAGGAAAATTGACGTATGAATCACTGTGCCATTTGTTCCAACTGGACCATCGTAGTGTTCAAATCAAAGGTGTTTGATGGAAAAGTCAACAGTCCCATGACGGATTCGCGTGGTACGAACGGATGAACGGTATATTTACACCCCTGAAAACTCACGACTGGAACCTGAAAATAGCTCTTGGAAAAGGTGCAACATATACAAACCACCAGTTTTTGGTTTCCATGTTAGGTTTCAGGGGTTTACCTTAGCCGACATTCAGCATTTGTTTTAGATGAATATCAACCATCCATGTAGGTAATATTCAACTTCCCCTTGATTCTATGGGCTATAGCCTATAGACGGGGCCCATCATAAGAACCTTGTTCCATGGGAAAATCGAACCCTAAAAATTGACAGGTAATAAACCTTGGTGATGTAGGGATTCTCCTATTTTTTAGGGTTGTTTCAGGTGATTATGGCAAACCCTGATACATTTTGGAAGACGGGGTTGGATGATTCCATCGAGAATATTTGTGGTTGTTGAGTCGGGTGCCAGGGGTCATTAAATGGGACCCATTTGGGGGGAATCAAACAACACAAAACACATGGTATTTTTTGAGGGATTTCGCTTATATCAATGCAGTTTTTTGGTGAATATAATGATCCCCGGTAAAGTGGATGGTTTACAATGGAAAACCCTATTAAAATGGATGATTGGGGGGTACCACTATTTTCGGAAACATCAAAATATCTACATATCCTTCAAGATCCAGATATTTTTGTTCTTGTGTCTCTCAAAGGCATAGGGCCCAAGTTGTCTTTTTCTTGTCCAAGGATCTACCCTGTAACAGTCACCACAAGGATTATCTAAGGTTGTTGCAACACACCTTTGGAACACACCCCAAGCAACCTGTAGCAACAGGCTATAAGCCGGGAACCCTTTCATAGTTGGCGTTGCCGGGGGATTGCCGAACGGGTGTGCGATATCGGGGGGTGTTGTAACTTTGTTGGAGGTTATAACATGTTCAGTAGGAAATCACTCTCCCTAAGGATCCAATCACCTTCTCAGATGGTGATTGGGGTGGATAATCACCTCCTTAGAAAGGTATTTAGGTTCCATTACCATTCTCAGAAGGTGATTGGATCCCTAGGGTCTATAGCCGAACTGTTAAAAATGCCACGATTGCATCCTGGGTTTTCGGGGTAGATCCAACCCGCATCTTGAAAACCCACGAAAACTAACATGACAGTCAAAGAAAAAAGACATGAAGCATGAATTGAAGATGGTGATATCTCCTATTAACAGATAATAGGTGGAATTTTATATTGCCATGTTAGTTTACTGTCATCAAGATTGGATCTATCCGTATCCACCCACATCCCTCTTGGAAAATACCTCATGGAAATCAATCCCTCTATTTATTTGTGGTGGAATTCTCCATTGCCATCTTAATTTACTGGAGTTCCATCCCATCCCGTCCTTTGTCGTCTCGTCTCCCAGGAGTTGAAACGAGCACAGCGTGATTTTGCCTCGGCTTGCGCCACGGAGAAACACCAGGCGGAGACCATCAGGCGTGGTGTGCGGGCCTGAGAAGGTGGCAGATGCGAGGTGATCTTCGCCCTATTCAATAGCTGTTTCGACGGTTCCCTTAATAGGTGGGCTTGGTGATATATAACAAGGTGGTGGTTTCAAAGATTTTTTATTTTCACCCCTATTTGGGGAAGATTCCCAGTTTGACCTATATTTTTCAAGGGGGTTGAAACCACCAACTAGATAATCATGTAGTCACCCATATTGGCAGTATTTTTTTCCACTTATATACCACCCTATCGTCCTTGCCAATTTTTGTTATGATATGCTACCAAGCCCACCTTATAAAGGGAACCAGGAAACTCCATTGACCTATCGATGGAGTTAGGGGGTCTAGGACGTCCTGTTGGAAGTTAGGATCAAAGGTGATCGGATCAGTGGGTTAATTTTCCCAAGGAATACCGAATTCATGACCCATACCATCCATGTATGGCATATGATATGTATATATATATATACCTACATGGATGGTTGCTATGTATGGCATATTCATCTATATTTGGTTGATTTTTATGGCTTTCATACAGTGTAAACTAACAAAATGTAGGTGTAAAATGTAGATTTTTGGTTAGTTTTTATCCATGGGACTGGTATACATGTACCATAAAAAAACTATATATAACCAAATGTAGGTAAATATACCATACATGGATGGTATAGGAGTGGCAACCACAGATCTTCTGTAGAAATGATATCCCTTACATCTGATTCACAACCATATTCACGGCCCCTGGTTAAGATCATCCTTTCGAATTCATGATTTTTTGGGGTCCCAAAAGCATTGACAGTTCACATGGACACTGTGTTTAGTATGGTTTCCTTAGAAATTCTGAGTTTGTCTTTTTTTTCAGGTGATTCTTTACCAATCGTACCATGGCAACTGACTCTTGAATCCTTTTTTTGTGGAATATGTTCATTTTTCCAGTCAACTTCAACTTAAATCTAAGTCATCCATGTTTTTTGGGGCTTTTTTTGGATGGCATTTACAACGGGGACACAGCCAGGCAGTATCAAGATAAATTCAACTACACCCTCTGTCCGCACACAGCTTGTGGCATCTCAGCTGCGGTTCGGGTGACTCAGAGCCGTTGGTTGATGTTGCAGTGTTGATGGGATTCCCATGGAAAAATGGTATATTGTACCTACATGAATGGCTTAAATGAATGGGATCAACGTAGGTATAATTACACAATCGTCCCATGGATCCTATGGGGTGATGGGTGTTGAGCCTGGAATTTTTGTTAGTAGATACCTGGATTTGTTCGGTTTTTGTTGGTGTTTTTTTTTAACGAACTGTGCCATTGCAAGTGACTGTTCAATCCTTATTCATAGGATGGAGAGTATACTAGGCTATGAGGCTGTTGGCGGTGAACATGGCATTTGCTTGACATTGTGTGAGATGCGGATTGTTGAGTGGCATTTGGCATCACAAAGACTCTTAGAAAATCAATCAACAAAATGGAATGTCACAAGGGTTTTGAAATGGATTCTGAAATATTTATATATCTACTATATATACAAGAACTTTTTGAAAGAATCAACAAAATTGGATATTGGACAGGTGTTCAAAGGGTAGGCTAGTACAGAGCCAATTAAAATCAATACATTGTGAACTGTGCCATGTACTATTCAGTGGCTCTAAGCTTTTGTCAACTTATCTTATCTTGCAACTAAATTTAAATGGCTGATCTCTCGCTAGTTAAGCAAGTGGTGAATTTATCCTAGTCTGTCAGTTTGTATATTTAACGTTTAAGAAATGTTGTGATCTTAGATACTTTAATTCAGATTGACGAACTTATACCTACACATACATATGTAAATATGATATATATATACACTTAAAAATATACTATCTGGTTACAATATTCATCTACGTCAAGCTCACTCAATATATACACATTTTTTTCTATGCACTGGACGAACTGTGGTGTCATTTCACGCGGCGCGGCTGCTATTCTCCACCTACCACGTGGCGGGTCCCGACCACTCGACCTTCGATGAGGATGATATGTTTTCCTGATCATGAAAGTGAATACCCATCTTGTGGAGGACATGTTTCAGAGAGTGGGGAAGCTGAAACACTTTGTTGGAACAACACGGCTGTTAGCACATGCCATGAAGGCAAGAATGTATCGCAGCATTCCAAAACATGATGCAGCTGACATTCGAGTTCTTCTTTGGGGGAAGGCGCTCCAAATTGCCTTCTTGGAGTGGCTCTCACAGCTGACAGCTAAGAATGATAAATCTACAGTGGTGAAAACGTTCAAGCCATTTGGAATTGGGTATCACCACATGGATTAGTACTACCTGTACTTGATGAACGTCAAGAAAGGATCAGGACCTCCTCAACAAGTGCAAGATGGTTTTGGACCAGATCGTGCACAAGCTCAAGCTATCCGACGATCCTCACGCAGATCTCTTGTCAGAGGATTCTAATGACCTCAGCATAGTATTTAGGTTCCATGCTCCCATTCTCAGAAGGTGATTGGATCCCTATGGTATGTATGTTTTGATTGATTTATACAAGAAAATTACAACACACCTGTAGAGCACACCCCAAACAATCTCCCGTTCGCCAACTATGAAAGGAATCCCGGCTTATAGCCTGTTGGTAAAGGTTTAGGGCTGTGTTCAAACGGTGTGTTGAAACAACCTTAGAACTTGCTTAATGAATTTCGTAGTTTCCTGGTTTGGATATCCTGACCTTTTCGCCTCGTTTTCCTGGTGCAAACCGTCAAAACCGTAGTTGAAAACGCCAATTTCAAGAAGTATTCTAGCACAAACCTTGTCATACAGGTGCTCCATTTTTTTCATCATCCCTAAGGATCCATACCCTTCCCTAGGGTAGGTTTGATGGTCCCAATCCCATCCCCACAATAGGATTGTAGGGTTAATCCCTTTCTTAGGACATACAAACAAACGGATCCTTAGGGCATGGAAGATCGTTTCCCATGTGATGTATTTAAGGTCAAATGATAGCGACGTCACCCCGCCAAGGGTCAACCCCAAACAGTGGTTTTTTAGTTTGGCAATCTCCCCAAATTGGCCCCTGATTCAGGTTTATGAATTATCTAGGTGATGGTTTCAATTTTTTATGTTCATCCTGAAAATTGGGGTTTTATGATCCAATTTGACGAGTATTTTTTTCAGATGGGTTGGTTCAACCACCAACCAGTTATGATAATTTATCCAGATAGCCCCAGTGAAACCCATGTAAATCAAGCCCGTTTATAGGGACCCCATACCTCCATCTATAACGATCGTATGAAAAAAGTACATGTCACGTATGGAATGCATCCCCGATCCCTGTTTAGGAGTGACCATGTGAATTTTGGATTTTTCCTTCAGCTGGGTGGTATATATATATATATCCAACTGGGTGGTGGTTTCAAATATTTTTTATTTTCACCCCTATTTGGAGAAGATTCCAGTTTTGACAAATATTTTTCAAAGGGGTTGAAACCACCAACTAGCCAAGCATGTGAGAACATCGGATGTATTTTGTTTTGGTATAAATGTCTAATGGGACTGACTCGCCCTTTTTTGGGGCGCTTGGGGTTATTGTGATATGAGACTTTTATGAGATGTGTGCAGTAGTTACTGATTTCTATGTTTTTTGTCAGGTTAACTTGCAAGGATAGAAATTCTTACTTTTGTCAATCTCCATGATTCTGATTTGGGCATCGATCCAAATAAAAAAACACACAGTTTTTCAAACACCAAAACCTAGGTGCTGGTTCCAAATATTTGTTATACTCACCCCTACGTACTTGCGGAAGATTTCCCATTTTGACTCATATTTTTCAGATGGATTGGTTGAAACCACCAACTAGAAAACAATGATGACGACGACCACCACAGCCACAACAACATCATCATGTTTCCCCCCCAGGAGCAGTTGAGAGGAAGTCTTAAATGGGCTTCCGTTCGGGTTGCCCAGTCGCGTTTCACGGGTATACCTGGTGGTTACCTGGTGGTTTGTGGATGTGGTGACACTCACCGGAAATGACGTTTTTTTTGGGTTTGGCGTTTAAACGTCAATTTTTACATACCAACATATTACATATTAAAACGGATTGTGTTGTGAATTGAAAACATGACCATCAAAGGTGTTATGTTGTGTTCGTGGAGTTAGGCAAGTTGGTAAACTGTTTGTTTTTGTCGCTTTGCCGATTGCCTGTAGGCTCACCAATATCGGTCCACCGCTAACTGTGCGATCATTGTTGTCATTTTGTTTGCTGTATTTGATTTATATAATACATCCATTGCATGGATGTCGTGGTCAAAGCGTTTTTTGGAACACAGACGTTTCTGAGTAAGCTGTGTGTGTGTTTTTAGACTGTATGGTTCCCATACCATCCATGGGACTAGTATATTTTCCTACATGGATGGTTGATTTTTATGGGATCAATGTAGGTAGATATACAATCGTCCCATGGATGCTATGGGGTTGAATCCATCATTTGTTTCAAAGCTCGATCTTTGATGCATTGTTGCGACGGGCATCGTGGAGAAGAAATCGTCGCGTGAAAGGTTAAATTTTTTCTCATGTTTTTTTTGACGCTTTTTTATGAATCAATGCGCAACAATTACTGTAGATACTGGTAGTAGCTTTCTGCCATGGACAAAAAAAACATGATTCTTTTTAGATACGAAACTAGATATCCTAGGTAGCTTGAACAAAATATTTCACCATGTTTTTTTTTGAAATAGACCTTTGCTGGCAGAAGTGCGATCAAACGGGGTAGGTGTGCCCGCCCTTGAAATAGCAGGTTTGTATATATGTGTGTTTTCCTAGAACCCAAATGGCCCTTGTGTTGTTTGGAAAAGGCCTTGTTTGGAGACGTTGACCTTCAAGCTCAGAGATTATTTGGGCTAGCTTAAGATAACATTTTGTATATAATCCTTCTTTCATGTCTTCTCAAACCATTTCAGTGTGTACTATATGTATCCAAGTGGTTGTTTTGGGGGTTTTATATGAAAACATATCATACTGTGGAAAATGTATATACATATTTGTATGTACGACTTGTTTTGTGTACCCCCAACATATTTGTACATAGACCATACTGTTGATAGAATATAGATGTCATATACAGTACACATATTACGTTGAAATTTAAAAAAGCAACATGTATTACATTTTATTTATTATGTATTAATACACATAATTATGTATCCATCTCATTTCATCATAGCATTTCAACATGCTTCTTTTAAAATCCAATCAATCCCAGAGGATCCTCTATGATATATTTACCTACATTTTGTTGATTTCTTTAAAAAAATGTCAGGAATCGTACCATACATGGATCCTATAGGAATGAAGTTCACTTCTTGGTAGCCGAACCACGGGCCCAGTTGCGAAATCATGAGATGGTGGTGTTGGGAACCGCGCATCCTGGAAAGTAAGGGAAAGCCCAGGAAATCGTCTCGTTGCTTCATGGATTTGTTTGTGAGGTGTTTTTTTTAACGGATTGTACCCTCCCTGAAACTAACAGTTCACCCCTGAGAATGGATGGTTGGAATACTTTCGTTTCCTTTTGGGGCCCGGCCTATTTTCAGGGGCGAACTGTTAAACTTCGGGGGTGTATCACTACTAAAAACAACACTTGGGAACATATGTTTGTACTTTTTCCAGGCATCAAACAAGCAAATCCTTACTTTCTAGGACCCCAAGATGCTTGGGCATCTTGGGGTACGCTGGGGGGCGGGGTGTGACCAAAGGTCTCCCTGATGAAATTTGCCGAGATCTATGAGGAATAATATAATCCCCTACTTGGGTGTCCATGGAAGTTAGTAACTAGTTGGTAAGTTTTATAGCCGACTTGAGGGACTTATAACCTACTTATATAGGGGTTACAACCCAGTTACTAAGTACCATGGACATCCCAGTAGGGATCCAGATATGATCAATGAACAAAAGTCAGTTGTTTAGGGTATACAGGGGATTGTACTACCCACTGATATAACGATTAAATGTAAGGATCCCTGTTAAACAACCAGTATTGTATAGTGGAAAGTAAGTGTTTTATTTTTGTAGCTCATATGTCCCAAGAAAGGGGTTACCACTACTCTGGGGATGGGATTGAGACCATCAATCCTATTCTAAGGAGGGGTCTGGAATTTTAGGGATCATACACTGGGTCTTGCCCATTCCTACTGTGGAAAGAGAAGGTTAAGAAATGTCTACTGGCTGGAGGACCATCCCAAAATATCCAATGCGCTATTTTTGTTTGTTCTTTCGGTAGATCATTTTGTTTTTTTGGTTTGATGCTGTCGGATGAACATTCCAAGATTGAAGGCAAAAAACTCTCCAGCCAGTTCAATAAAAGAGACTTTAGTGAGTTTGTGTACTGAAAAAAACCTCCAACAAAAATAGAAACAACACCAGAAAACATGCCATTTTCTTTGGTGTTATGTTATATGTCATATCGTTTTCCACATGGTAAGGTTTGTTGGTGTGGTTCAAACTTCTAGGATTAGCTCCCCAATGTTTTCTTGGCAACGATTCGAATTCGAAACTGGAACACACTTGGAATTTTTGGGTACTAGGGTGTCCATGGAAGTTAGTAACTATAGTTAGAAAGTTGGTTAGTTCAGCTATGCACGGGACACACACACACACACAACCTACAAAAAATAGGGCTGAAATAATCCAATTACGAAGTACCAGCAGGACAGTGGCAAGTGAAGGTGTATTGGAATCTCCTTCAAAACATGTAATAAAAAGAAGCATGGGATCACAACAAACACCCAACCAACCAACCAACCAACCACACACACACACACACACACACACACACACACACACACACACACACACACACCAACCAACCAACCAACCAACCAACCCGAGCTCCAAGGTTTGCAGATAACGTGATTGAAACCACTGGGGTGTGCGGAAACTCAGATGATTTCCCAGTTATGTTGCACCAAGTTGCTAGGATTCTCATGGAACATGTTTTACCCATTTATAAAGGTTATAACCCCAGTTACCCCCTTTATTTTAGGCCATGTATAGGGGGTTTCCTTCTCCATTTATGACCTCAAAGGGGCCCATTTTTTAGGATCAGTGTATGGCACATTTATCTAGATTTATACCATAAGAATCACCCATTCATGTGGATGTTTCCGAAAATAATGGTACCCCCAAATCATCCATTTTTAATAGGGTTTTCCATTATAAACCATCCATTTTGGAGTACCCCTATTTCTGGAAACACCCATGTAGCTAAATTTGCAATTCTTCCCTGGATCCTATGAGTTGGGCGAAGCTTTTTTTGAGCTAGCAAGTTTCGTATATATGTGCGTTTTTGTTTTGGCGTGGAGGGGTTGTGGGGGGTTGACAAAAACGCCGAAAGCGCCTGTTTTTTTTGAGTACTCTGAAATATCCTGGGTGGTGGTTTCAAATATTGTTTAATTATTTTCATCCCTACCTAGGGAAATAATCCACTTTGACTAATATTTTTCAAATGGGTTGAAACCACCAACCAGTATCTAATTGGCAGTACCATGTTCTATCAACATTTTTTTGGAAGTTACCAAGGTTCACTTCTACCAGACAACTGAACTTCCCTTAGGGTTTCTCTTCTCCATAAGGGGACCTAGATAAATCCCTGTAGTTTGTGAGGGGAATAATATTAAGCATGAGTATATAGCTGTTTATAGTTCAGAGTCCCTAAGACTCCAGACCCCTCCTCAACAATAGGATTTCCCTTTGAATAGGAATGGATCGGGGTAATCCCTTCCTTAGGACATACAAACGGATTCTTAGGGTTTTTTTCTCCAAAAAAATCCAGGAGTTGAAAGGGATTACTGTACCCCGTTCCATTCCCTATTCTTGTCGGACGGGGTTGGAACCCAAAAAATCCTTCCTTCGATCGGGAGGGGTTTTCGGGGATTCCGAGGCAAAATCAGTTTTTGCTTTTCAAAAAAACATACTGAGAGAGAGAGGGATTGTAGATTAATCATGATTAATCTATATCTATAGCAAGTGCCCCCGAAACCTACATTTTTCGAGGTTTTTATGGTAAACAACCTGGTTTTTAGATGGCTACAAAACCTTTATTTTTCCATAAATTGTTGGGGGCTCATGGTACATACATCACCAATTTTACATCTACATCATGTTGCCTTCTTGGAGGATCATCCCATTTCGTAAGTGGTTAATAACCCATAGTTAGTAAGTCCCCTATTCCTGGGGCAACCTTCCCTTTCCAAATGGCCTTTCCATCGCGCTTTTTAGTGGGGGTTACGATCCTATCTACTTACGTCCGTCCTGGGATGATCCTCCAAGTTGCAGTCCCCGAAAACTAACAATGACTGGCTGGAAAACCAACCCATGAATGAGTCGATGTGTGTCCTATTCAAAATCTAGCTGGTGGTTTCAAATATTTTTTAGTTTCACCCCTATTTGGGGAAGATTCCCAATTTGACTAATATTTTTCAAAGGGTTGAAACCACCAACTAGAAATGGTATCAAACCCCCTTTTTTCTTAGCCATCAAATTCCGACCAAAACCCACCACCACCTCGCCACCGTTGGAGCTGTGAAAGGCAGGTGAAACTACCGCCCGCCTTGGATGCCTTGATGACGGCCAAGACACGCTTCCAGGTTTTGCCGGGGTCCGTTTCGTTCATCTCCAGAGATCCAGGGACTCCGAAACTGAAAAGGGTATGACTGGAACCCCCAAATATATATCTAAAACATTCTAAAACACAAAACTTCATGAGGTATTTTGGATGTCCTTAACCTCATGTTTGGTGTATTTTTTGGGGTTACATCTTATATCTGGTGATTTCTACCTGATTATTGATCTATGGGTTATTGTTGATTTTTATACCTGGGTAGAGGCTTGGGCTTGGGTGGTTCTCTTGTTTTCTGAGCTTTTTGACTTAATTCATTGATATTTATCTACTGTAAAATATATTAAGGGTGTTATACATGAATTATCGACGGTGTTTAAACTTGTTCATTTTAGTTTATATATTTTGCGGCCAATCAGGATACAAATCATGGAATGGAAAGGATATGGAAAGGAACAAACAAAATATTGAATCTTCAAGTCACAATTAGTGATGTCATTGCATCCTATAGTGGCTGGCATTGGCATCCAACAATTTACTATCGTTTCTTTTGGTGGGTGGTAGTAGCAATTGCAATCTTGGATTTGTGGTTAAGGTGATTTTTTACGGATTGTACCATGGTAAATCATCATGAAACCAACATATATTTTTTTTTATCTTTTTGCAAGCATCGAGTCGAGCCGCAAAGTCGCAAATTCAAGCTATTTTCCCAAGCCCCTTGGGCCAAAGTCAAGTTATTCGACTTGGGGGTGAAAAATCACTCAACCCCACTGGCTTTCAATGGCCTTGCCGGGTGCAGCGAGAACCGAACCGTTCGCTCCATCAAGTAAACGGTTGGGAGTTTCCGAACCCTGAAACTGAAAAGGTTGCATGGCACCTGAAACTAAGGGATATAGCACATGGGAAGATCATTCATGGTATGAAGATTAGCATGGCCCCTGAAAATCACTGGTTAGAAGAGGAATTTCCCAAATGTAGGATAGATATACCTGAAATTTGATGGTTGGAATGTTAGTGTTCTTTTGTGATGGCCTGTTTTCAGCGGCTTTTGCTGTTATGGTTTTGGAGAGTGTAGCCAAATGTAGGAAAATACTCCATATAGATGGGGCATATGGGCTTGGAAAATTAATCTTTTAAACAGACCAGGCTTGTTTTTCAGGTGCGAGCTTGCAGTTTCAGGGTTTTTTTAATGTCGTTTGCTGGCCAGGTCTTGAACAATTCTTCGGATGAGGTTCGAAATGCCATTGAGAGTACAGTACAGGCGCGGTTAAAAAAAAAACTCATCGTCGATGTGGGCTCTAAGACCTTAAGCATCCTGGATCACGGAAACTGAGAATGGAATGGAACCTAACTATTACCCACCCCCTCCGAAGTTTACCATAGCCCCTGAAAAATGGTGGTTGGAAGACGATCCTTTCCTATTGGGGCCCGGTAACTTTTCAGGGGCGAACAGTTAAATTTCGGGAGGGTGTACGTTTCGGAGGTGATTTAACACCCCAACCATCATCTGAGGATATGATTTGATGCCTAGGGAGATACAAACCTGGCCCTGGGCAAGTTTCCATCAGTGACCATTCACCACCGTTTGTAAAGCATTCCCCAACTAGATACCCGTACCATCCATGGGACTAGTATATTTACTTACATTTACCATAAAAAATCTACCAAATGTAGGTAAGCCATTATAAGGATGCCTATTAACCAACCAAAATGGAATGCCACAAGGGTTTTGCTCACCAGGAATGCACTTATGGCTCTCCTCTGTCTTCGCAGGTAGTGTTGGCACCTCAACCAATGAAAGACACTGATGTATTGCATGGATGGGTGTCTTGCATCTTGGTCTCCCAGTTTGCTTCCTTGCAGGGGCGGAAGCGAACTCGTGCTGTAGCGGAGACTTGCTGCAGCCAGTGCGTTCAGTCAAATGTTGCTGGCAGCTAGGCCTGCTGGAGGAAAGAAGAGCCGAGCAAGACGAACCATTGACTACTTAGCTGAATGCCACTTGATCGGTGGCTTGTAGTCAAATCTGTGGTTCAGGGTGTTGTGCTTCACTGCCGTGGATCGGATTTATGATTCATTTCGTCATTGTTCTGATTAGCGGGTTAAAATAACCCGCTAATCAGGACAGCTTGCTCATGCAGGGGGCTCCTGTCGCTACGTCTGGGTTTAGCTCTCGTGCTTGGGTGAACACGGAGGATGGCATGATCACTGCTACTGATTTGACCCTTGATGTGGATCTTGGAGGAGGATGTCCTCATTTGGACCGCTGTCGAAGGTGTAGCGCTTGATTTACCGAAAAACCTGAAGGAATGATGGCTTTATGAATTGGCAAAAGCCCCTGGAAATCCATGGGACTGGAATCATCATTCATTTCCTTTTGAATTTGGGGCCCTGGGCCTTTTTTCAGGGGTGAACCTTTAAGTTTCAGGGAGGGTACCTTGAATGGCAAATCTTGCAGGAAAGCTGAAAGCTTTTTGTGGAAGAAATCCAGAAATCATCCAGGATTTCATATAGTCATAGTCGACCTTTTCTGAAGACAGACGTTTTTTTCCTTTAAGCCTGGGTTGTGCATGAATTTCTCAGGTTCATTATATCCAATATTCAATATTTGCTATTTCCTGGATCTTCCCTGCTGTGCGTGAAATTTCATGTGGAAATGTTCACCAACGAAAATGACCCCAAAGGCAGAACAATTTTGCAATATACCACCTGGAAAGTAGATGGCACAACTCCCATGCATTGGTTTATCATGGCCTCTGACTAAGCTACCTTTTGGGAGTGGCTAGCCATCTACTTTCACCAGAGTGTATTTGGAAGGTAATCCAGAAATATTGTTTTTTACGTCAGACTTGCCAATCACACCTTGAAGTTCTAGAAGAAGCATCGTCAGATAAACTCCCAAACACTGAATCAATGGGGGGGTTGGTGTAATTATTTTACCTACATTGATTACCGCCCAAAAAACAGTTTTCTAGGTAAATAGAATGTCCATTCCCATACAAGTACCATCCATGTCTGGTGTATTTGCCTACATTTGGTTGAGCTTTTTGGTAAATGTAGGTAAATATACAATCGTCCCATCGATGCTATGGGATTGAGTGGGACATGAGATGTTACTTGGAGTAGTTAGTAACCCCCAATGTACAGTACAAGCCATGGAATGGTCATGTGGAAGGGGAAGAACCCCAACTATGGGACTTACTGTCCATGGTTATTAGCCACTTACTAGCTGGCATGATCCTCCAAGTAGTGATGTTTTGTTAAGAGGATGGGGTCCGCCCTAAGGATCATTGGACCCTGAAAACTGGATATTTTGAGGACCCTACCCCTGCTATACAGATTCAAACCCTTCCATTGAAGGTCCAAGATCCTTAGGGCGGGTGAAATACGTTGGTGAAAGCTCCTTCCTCCTTCGCCGCGGAGCGCTCGTTCCGTTGGAAAGGGCGGCCTTCTGAGTCTCTTACCCTCCAGTCTTTGGACGCTGATCCGGAAGCTGCCATGCTGCCAGCGGTGAGAGGCGAGGCTTGCTGATTTGGTGGGTGAGGTTTGAAGGCACCAAAAAGGTGGGGCCCCTAGCAGCTATAAATGGAGTGAAATAACCCAGGTTACCCATTTAAATTTTTTGGCCCATCTATAAGGGGCCCATCACTCCATATATTTCACGCTTGTAGGTGCCCACCTTGTAGTTTCATCACCAAAATTAGGTATACCAAAGATAGAGGTATCCTCCCATGTGTAAGCTGTATGGATATGGCTTATGTAAGCCCAAAAAAGTCTATCTGGTACAATAGCTCCATTTTTGGTACCTGAAACCTGTGGTGATAGTTGATTGTTTTATTTTGTGGGTTCAGCATTTACGAAAACCAGATGCGTCGAATGGGCTGGAAGAATTTTTACTTGTACTTGACTCTTATTTCATAGATTTTAAACCAAATAATTATATAGGTATAGTATATTCCATACAGGAGCATGTGGGTACATTCTCTTCTTACCTCCATAAGGAATTGTAACCCAAACCCTCCATGTAGGTATTCGGAATATTTACCCAGCCATTTCCCCTTGAATGAAAAGCCGTTTTTTCACCGAAATCATGATAGGGTAAAAATAATCCATACATGGAGCAGGCGCATCTGGGAAGGTGGTAAGTACCATATAATCCCCCAATTGGCAGTATATACCACTTATATACCACTTATATATTGCTTATTGGGATATATCACCTACCATCTATTAAGGGAACCAGAAACAGCTATTGACTAGGGGTGATTTGAAACAAGCATTTCCAAGCCCAAAGGTTGGTACATTTCCAATTTGACTCCAATTGGCAATCCCTTTGGCTGCCACCGGTTTTGCAAGGAAATAGCCGGTCGAAAGATGAAGGGATTACTAGGTGGTGGTTTCAATTTTTTTATATTTTCAACCCTATTTGGGGACGGTTTCCAATTTGACTCATATTTTTCAAATGGGTTGGAACCACCAACTAGTATCATGTTGCTTAATAATCCCTTAGTAAGGCCTTATGGGGGAGGTGGGATTGGAGGGTTGCCCTCAGATTCCCATGATACACAATTGGTGAGGGAAATGTACCGTTCGTACCCATGGATCCTATGGGGCACTATTTTGGATTTCCACCATATGCAAAATTCATGATCTAAGTCAAGTTTCAACAGGCTTGTTTCCTGAATCTCCATAGCCAGTGTCGAAGTAAGGCACTTTGCATAGTTGTAAGCTTTTGATGTACCGTAGTTAGCCTAAATGATATCCACACCGCCCCCCTCAAAACACAAATTCACCCAGTTTCACTGTGTTTGGAAATATGTACTTCAAAAAACATGTTGGATTAGAAAAGTTGAAGCAAATAAAACTGGTAAATACGTCCTTTTCTTTTTAAAGACTTTCTAGATAAAAGGGTCCTGAAGCCGCGAAAACCATCCCGAAGCCCAGCCAGGTGTCGAAGAGAGCCGTGGCCCTCGCCGCGACCATGAAAAATAAAGCCCCCCCTCCATAATTTTTCGATAAGAAGCCGCCAAAGTTGCGACGAAATGTCAAAAAATCGGGGCGAATCATGGTGGTTTAATGAGGATGATTTTCCGGCTTTCCCAGACTGAGGCATGTTAGCTTTTGGGGAGGTTTATCATGCTTCTGGATGTTACTGGATGTTGGTGAAATGACCTTGACCAGCAAAGTGATTCTAGGATAGCTAGCTGCTTATGTATATATGTATGTATAACTGTCACCTAAATCATTCAAATCATTCTGGTTTTATAGAGAAAGGTACCTTGATCAAATTTGATCAAATTGTCAAATTGGAAGGTGAAACAGCGAAACAGCCGCTAACAAACAACAACTTCAACATATTTAAACAGATTCTAGGGAGGAAGGTATCAATAGTTGGTATTTTTCTACTAGATTCGTGCCCAGATTTAGCACCGCTGCGCTTGTGCGAACAGCACCAGCGAGTCTCTAGCAGCCGCTTTGGCCGGCACGTGCGACAACGCCCCGAACACCATGACGTTCTACCGCGCAACAATCCAAAAAGATGGGTGGTCAGAGGTGTATTTGGAGCCATGTTTCTCAACAAAAATAAGCAGTTTGGTCTCTGTGTTGTTTTTTGAACATAGACCCTGAAACATGATAGGTTTTGCATGATTTGCCTCGTAGAGTTTGGGTTCCAAGGCATCCCGTCACAGGATTGAATTACATAGTGGGAAGTAGCTTGCTTGGTGCTGAAGAGCTTGTTCAATTGCTTTGAGTCTTTCTGGATTTGTACCATTGTCAAAGTACATGTAACTCACTACTTTGTACTACGTAGCATTTGTTTTTTTTTGTTTACTTGTTTTCTAAGCATCGCACGCAAATCGAAGTGTTCCTGGGATGATTTTCAACCAAGGATTATTGAGCGTGAGCCTATTGCAGGGTGTGTGTTATCTTTGACTCCAACTTAAAGTTTAAGATAATCAATTGACTGTTTTGATCAGGATCTACTGTAGATACCTGGCATTTGTTTTTTTTGGGACGTTTTTGCGGATTGTACCATGGGGTTCATCCCCCCTAAGAATCCAGACTCCTCCCGATCGAATAGGGATTGATAGGAATATAGGAGGGGTAATCCTGGATGCTTAGGACATATCCGATATGGGCAGCACTATCAAACCACCCCTACGTATAGGATCCAATCACCTTCTCAGATGATGATTGGGGTGTATAATCACCTCCTTAGAAAGGTATTTAGGTTCCATTACCATTCTCAAAAGGTGATTGGATCCCTAGGGACCATTTGGGAGATTTGTTTTGTTGAGTCGCAAATCCGAGCATATCGAACTTGATATCCAGGGTGACCTTTCAACCTCCGGTAATTTAAATTTGACCTGGTCTCTCATTAGCTCGCGACAAAAAAAAAACACGGCTGAAGCCTTAAAATGCTGGGTTTAGTAAGGGAAGTCCCTTTATTTCAACGAAATCTAGTTTGGTTGAAGTATTTCAATTTGGACACATATATGCTTGTACAAGTGGGTATAGTTAGAAATTGTCAGAAAAGAAATGATGCAAAAGGCTGCTTTGTTTGATTTACTTGATTTCCGCGATTTATTTTGACAACCAGACCCATAGCAACGGACCAGGATGCGAACCAGAAAGATTTCTTACATCCGTTATAAATGGGGTCATAACCCGTCATAGCCCCCAATAAATGGCCGAAAATACATGGGTAGCTCGGGTTGTTTCACCGAACTTAAAGGAGTTATTCTGCCCTATAACTGGTGACAGGGCACACCTTGTATGGAAACTTGAACTTTTGTTGACATGTCTCAATATTTTGGGTCCTGAACTCACTGAAATCATCTGAAATCTATGACTTTCTACAGATAAGTAGGTAAATATGGGTGTTTCCAAAAATAGGGATAATTACCCCAAACTCTGCTAAAATGGATGATTTGGGGGTACCGCTATTTTCGGAAACATCCATATACAAGTCCCATGAATGATGGGCCGGGACTGTTTCATCAAGATCCCCAGTGAATCCACCCCCAAAACTTCGTGATTCGCGCCGTTTGCCCAAAGAAATTGGCTGGAAAACTTGCCGACAAGCTTCCAGGAATGCATCAATCAAGTTTGCGTTTGAAAACATACCCAGAACTCTTCCAAACAAAAAGGCAGAAAACACCTGAAGATTTTCACATAATATCAAAAGATTCCCTACCATGCCTGCAATGTTGTGGGTAAAAAACACTATAAACAACATATTTTCATCTGTTTTTGGTTGGTAATTTGGGAAGAAAAACAAACACACAATAAGAAACATATCTAAAAAACCACGGTAGAAACGTTGTTTTTCCCAAACAAAAAAGGCCTCGGGCCGGTTTTTTGTTGGGTGAAACTTCTGATGGGCCTTCGGGGCCTCAACCTTAAAAACCCTGGAGCTTTTAAGCTCGCCAGCGTTGATAGTTCCTACATGAATTCGGTGGATTTTTATGGTAAAACATGTAGGGTTTTGTATACTATAAGAAAACAACTATTCAAGTCGTGATTTTAGTCGTCATTTTTTATTGAATGATAACGGTTTTTGTTATGCAAGTTTTTTTTGTTGTTTGACATAAGGTATAGGTATGCTGCTACGATTTCTACTAAACACAACAACCTGCCTCTAGCAGAATCAACAGAAAAATGCTCTTGGTTCTTATTTCCACCTGGGGGTGGGGTGGGGGAAATAGTTCCTGCATCTCTCTTCTTGGCGGACGCGCCATGCAGTCTCAGCAAGTGGTGCGACCAAAATTGAAGAGAAAACCCAAGAGGGCCAACACACAACTTTTGAATGTCCAAGAGCCCAGCTCAAGCTCAGGTGGTTGATGACATGGGATCCAGTTGGATCTGATGACACCCCCCTAACCACCCCCACACCACCGGTTGATGGCATGAAACAGTTTTTTAGGTGCTCCCTAGAATCCCAACGTTAAACCGACACATGTAAGCTCCTGGGAGGAAGATCCAAATTTGGATTCTAGCTGGTGGTTTCTGGTGCAATTTCTATGTTCACCCCGAAAATTGGGGAAGATGAACCCATTTTGACTATGATAATATTTTTCAAAAGGGGTTGGTTCAACCACCACAGGACCTATAGTGGGGGGTTGTTTTAGGTCAGCCCGCTTAAACTTCTCCTGGAAGACGTTTTTTGGTCGGAACGTTGGTCAGTTTTGTCAAAGTTGGGACCCTGAGAAGTGAAATTTTGAAGTCGAATCAACTTAAAGGTCACAACTTGTGGGGAGTTTTGAGAGGATATTCAAAATGTATGCAGTTACTGTACATTATACCTGATATGACTCGATGTACAAGTTGCACAACTGCATTTAGTTTTTTTGTATGTAATATGATATAAAATATATGAATATGTATACTTATGTTGATGGTACATGTTTATAGTAGGTAAAAATATTCCTTGCATGTAGCAATCATGTAGCATGTGGCACCATTCCCAATGTTATTTTTGTAAATGGGTTGAAACCGGCAGCTGATGAAGACTTCCCTTGTAACCTGTCAGACTATCATTTACCTAAACCGTTTGCATTGACAACTCTGGACCCCCCGAAAAACTCCTTCGAATTTCGAAGGTCGTGGTTTTAATTGGAATGAATTGATACCCTCCTGGTAAACTAACACATCGCCATAGAAAATCCCACCATTTTTTGGATGGGTATATCTAGCAGGAATTTCATGGGTTTTTTTTCATGGGCGAACTGTTGATGTTTCAGGGAGGGTAACAGAACGTGAATCCAATCCCATTTATCTTATCCATACCATATTATCCCATCATGACTGTAGATTGACTGTACCTATCCGCCTTTTCACTTTTCGTGTATTCGGAGCCTGGGAGTCCTTTAGTAGTAAGGGAATCTTAGGAGTCCTGGTGCTGGGGGGCACTTTTCAAGGTGTAGAAAGTCGCCAGGAAACAAGGCATTTGAGGTTTGTGATGTGCCGAGAAATTTTAGGCTTCAAGCAAACATGGTGAATGACTCCTACAAGATGGGCCCCGAGCCTAACTAATAATTGAGTTATAGCACCTATACATGAGTAACTGGGGTTATAGACCATTGATTGTAAGTAAAGTAAGAGTTTTAATCCTAGGTAGAACTGCTAGGGGCCCCAATCACTGATCCTCACCAGGTATTTGGAGGATTTGGGATGTCTAGGGATAGAGTGGAACGGTGGAACTTGCAAATGCGTAGTTTGCACTTACCTGTTGCCACTTGTGGGAACCCATTGCCGAACACAAGGTCGAAGAATTGTTCAATACGAAAGATGTGTGGGGGCCAAGTCATTCTATCCATCCATCCATCCATCCATCCATCCATCCATCCATCCAGCCAGCCAGCCAGCCAGCCAGCCAGCCAGCCAGCTAGCTAGCTAGCTATCTATATTTAGCGGCTTCCAAACTTTTCTCCACTCATACGGTACGAAATTTGGTGTTTTCAGGTTTTTCCAGGCATACCGGACCGAGGATTTTGGAAAGGTATACCCTCCAAATTATGTTCCCTAAGGATCCGTTGGTCAACAATAGAATCCGATGAATCCAAATTTTCCTGATCTCTCCCATCTCCATTGACCTGGGTCCCGATGGATCACGAGGGGGCCCTTGGGATTCTTAGGGACTTGTTAGGATCCGATGTACCTACCTGGAACTCAAATTTGTCTTTTATTTTTTCGAAACAAAAGAAGGTCCCACCTTCTAATCGCCACAAGGGTCATCAAAGGGTTTCAGGTATAACTTGTTTATAGCCTGTTTTTTTTCCTCTTTACCTTGATTACCTTCTCTAGAACCAATATAGCCCCTGAAAATTGATGTTTGGAATACTCCTTTCCTCCTGGCAAAATTCTATTTTCAGGTGCTATATTAGTTTTAGTTTTAGGGAGGGTATATGTGTTTTTTCTCAACATTTGTATGTTTTTCTGTAAGGATGGAATTACATCCCTAAGAATCCAAACCCTTCCCTAGAGTGGTATTAAGGGATCCAATCCCATTGAGGATAGTCCTGGATTCTTAGGGCATATTTAGTAGGGAAAATAAGCCGTTCCAACTTTGATTTCAGGGCTATTTGGGTGTTTCCAAAAATAATGGTACCCCCAAATCATCCATTTTAATAGGGTTTTCCATCATAAACCATCCATTTTGGGGTACCCCTGTTTTTGGAAACAGCCATATTTCATTGATCTCATAGCCTTTGATCATTCATGCGGTCTGGTCCATGCCCTCATCCTGAGGTGAAGGGTAATTTCTTTTCAAAAGATATTGTCCCTTAGCATCCATGGGTTTCTGGGTGGTGGCAACTCAAATATTTTTTATGTTTCACCCCTATTTAGGGAAAGATGGGGAATTTGAAACATATTTTTCAGATGGGTTGGTTCAACCACCAACCAGGTTTGGTATATTTGTCTACAGTTGGTTGATTTTTGTGCAAGAGAAATGTTGGGTTTTGGTATTTCGCTTGGACCGCCTGGAGTGCATTGGCTATACGTTCCCTGTATTGGGAGCCGCAATTCTTACCAGGAGATGTGGACAGCCACAATCGAATCATTGGCATTTGTTGTACAGCAGGACTGTTGTGTGCCAGTTCTGTCACTATTGGGGGGGAGCCTGGGTTTCAAACGCATGGCAGGAAATGAATTGCACTAGCTGGTGATTTCTCTTGAGAGAAGCAATGCAGGAAAGTGCAAACCGGGGCGGGCACCGGGAGGACGCCGCCCAAATCAGGAGAGATAGAGCCAATTGCGTCCAGGCACAACTGCTTCTGTTAGAGGCTCGTGTTGACCTGGAGCACTCGAGGATGCAAATGGAAGACTACAGGACCCGCATGCTCCTTTGGCAATCATCTTTCATTGAACTGGATGCGAGAAGAAAGATTAGACATGAAAGCTGTCATGATGGAAATTCCACATATCTTGGGGCGATGTGATGAACAACTTTTAGCAACAAAAACCTGGTTGGTGCTCAGTTGAAACATGAGCAACAGTTCTTCATGAACTTTCGGGACGGAAATCCAAAAGAAATGGTGTAATTTTCCACCAGGTGCGCCCCGAGCCAACCGTCATAAATGGAGTGAAATAACTCATCAATGGCCAAAAATATATGGGTAACTGGGGTGAAATATCACCCTACCTTATAGGGGTGGTTTCACTCCATTATCTCCATTTATCTCTGGTTGGGGCCCACCTTGTACATTTCAAGCCTTACAAAACTCAAAAGGTCAAAGGTCCCAAATTTGGTTGAGTTGTGCGGTGAATGTAGGTACATATACCACACATGGTTTGGGAATGGATATTTTTCGAATGATGGGCATTTGAAAAGGCCTCTAAAATGATACATGGATGCTACACCTTTCAAAAAATATACATGTAGCAGCTACACCTTAAACAAAAATATACATGGTAGCAGCTACACCCCTCAAAAAACGGCTGGAACATCAACCATGGAGGTTTTTTCGTTCAGATCATCTATCCTTTCTACATGGGTTCGATGCTATTCTTCCAGGGTGCTAATTTTAGTGGATTTACCTACATGAAAACCCTTGAAAACAAAAATCGAAAAAAATCATGGATGTAGCTAAATATACCAACAAACTATAACTTAAAGATATACCTGGGACCCAAATGTAAAAACCCTTGTTTTGAGGGGGGAAGTTGGACCTTGTTTTGGAGGGTTAAAAACCTCTAGTTTTTCAACGCTAACGCTTCCAAGACCTGGCCCAATTTGGCGGCCCATGGACGTCACTTGGTGGACTCAGGAGATCTCCGGTGATTCCCCCGTGATGTGGGGTGAAAGTTGACATACACCCCTAAAAAAACTAACATGTCCCCTGAAAATTGATGGTTGGAAAATGTATTCCCTACTGAAATGGTCACCTTTTAGGGGACATGTTAGTTTTCAGTTGTGTATTGACGTTTCCATGGGTGGAAATCCACACATTTTTCCTGCATTTTTTTCGGGGATATACACCCTGGAAGATTGACATGGTTCACCTACTAATCAACCATTTAGAAAGGAACATGATCATCCAAACCTCCATGATTATGTGCAAAATGTTAATCTTCCAGGGTGTAACTTCGTTCTAACATGCCCATAAGATCCATGGGACTGGTATATTTACCTAAATGAAAACCCTAAAAATCAACCATCCATGTATGGCAAATATATTGTTCGTGCCATGGATCTTATGGGATATGTTTAGGGGTTTAAAACCCTCCATGTTTCATGGATTGTTGGAGTTCAAAAGGTTTTGGGATCTCCATCTCTGTAGATTTGTTCTCTGGACGTGATGGTTGATGAATCGTTGCATGGTACAACTGACTACTAATTCCTTGGGGATGGGGAATATTTTGGGAATAGTTTCCAGGCAACTCAAGCTAATCTATAGGATCCATGTTGATTCTCTAGATTTGGTAGGTATATTTTATTATATTTTCACTGATTTTTTTCTATGAATGCGAACTCAGAAAAAAAGATGGCAAAGGCCCCACATTTTCTATGAAGGGTACCACCTTTTATATCCTTTTATGGGATCAATGGGACTCTAACAAACATGGCCGAGGGCCTGGTAAATTATATCGAAAAAACCCAGTACAACGGCAACCCTGTTGGCATCCCTGGCTCACCGAAACTGAGAATTCCAATATAAAGAACCTAAGATATGATGTATTTTTGGAGGTGATTTGGGTCCAGCCTTTGTCTCATCATCTGAGAATTTTGACAGTTGATGCCAACTCGGTGCCAGGTTTCAAGAGGTTCATTGAAAATCTTTCAGCTCCCAACTCCGAGGCTTTCAAGGCCAATCATAATGCCCATAGCATCCATGTATGGTGTAT
Source organism: Breviolum minutum Mf 1.05b.01 (assembly GCA_000507305.1). Classification (NCBI taxonomy): domain Eukaryota; class Dinophyceae; order Suessiales; family Symbiodiniaceae; genus Breviolum; species Breviolum minutum. Next base: position 140,666 of record DF239085.1, on the reverse strand, counting down.
TCACATACCCCTAAGGATCCAGGTATGTCCTAAGAAAGGGATTAACCCTACAATCCTATTGTGGGGATAGGATTGGAACCCTCAATCCTATTCTAGGGAGGGGTCTGGATTCTTAGGGTACATGAATGGTTATGTTTTACTCGTAAATGTATAGGTAAATAATATATGATACAAGGATGGTGTATTTACCTGCATTTGGCTTAAGTTTATAGTAAATGTAGGTAAAGTCCCATGGATGGTGTGGGAATGCCAATGCCATCTTGGAACTGATTCTTCCGGAGAAAAGGGTGGGCCTTGGGCTAAACGTATTTATAACCCTTTGTTGCCAGTACATACTAGGTGAAGATACTAACGTGAGTATGAATTGCTCGATAGGGGGGAATTGAGGAAACGATCAAGATTGTTCAAACTCCATTTTTTTGGGGGGCAAGATATGACTGATTTTGGTTAATGTAGATATGATGCCTATCCGTCATTTATAGTGTTTATTTCCTTGTCACAAATTATATAATCAATATATAAAATCAATTACTACGATTCATGTCATCCTAAGTTCGGTTGTTCAGGTATCCTCGAGTTTTTTGCAGATGTCTTTTTGTTGCTTGCCTTCCTTTTGGCTCAGCTCCAGGATTTTGTGTGTTACCGGTGCTACATGTTTGTTTTGTTGACATAGGGACATGGTCCAAAGAGACTGACAACAAAAGACAAACAAGACTCATACACCCCCGAAAACTAATATGGATACCCCACACGGTGGTTTGGAAAAGGTGGTTCCTTTTAAATATTGCCATTATTGGTATCTATGTTAGATTTCTGGGGGGTAAGGTAAAGACCAAGCAGCCCAGCCGGCGGCCAAAAGTTTCCTTCGGGGAAAATCCCTTTTTAGACGGAGTGTTACATGGATAGGTTTGGAGCCTATGCGAAACATTTTTCGACGATGTCATTTTTTGTTCAAAAAAAGCCCTTGAATTGTTGTACACCGTATTCCCTGTGCCATATTTTGCTGCACCAAACCAATGAGATATGTCAAGAGCCAAAGGACAAATTCATTCAGTGGCCAAGACAACCGGGTTAGACTCCAATCAACATACAGCAAGATCAGCAAGTATCACATTCTTGCACACGGAAGTTTTGTCTCGTATCAATTTGGTTGGCCCTGCCGGCATGTATATTGAGATTTATCCACTACTTTTGTGGTTGCCATTCTTGGCAACAACAAAAATGGTGCGAAGTGATGGCTTTCAGAAAGTTTCAGTCAATGGTTCCCATATGCTCCATGTATGGAATCTTTGCCTACATTTACCACAAAGGTGAATATTCCATACATTGAGCAAATGGAGTTAGTTGGGGGTTAATGTTGGTGGTTCACTGGGGTTATTTTACCTTGATACATTGATACTGTTGATGGCTGGAAATCTACAAAACCCCCCTAAACTGTAGTTTTTTTCAGGATTGGCAGCCACAACAATTTCCGCTATCAACAGTACTACCTGGAACCCCAAACAACCATTTATAAATGCTTGTTTCAATTGGATGATTCCAAATCTTGATATAGAAAATATTGTTGTTTCACCAAACATCCATTTATAAATGTTTGTTTGGGGTTCCAGGTAATTACTAGGCCTGACTTCGGACGTTTTCGGAGGGTTTTGGCCGGGACTTTTCTTTTGGTAAGTCGTGAAGGCTCGCCAACCTCGCCTTGTCAAAGAAACCCGACACAGAAGGGGGGGCAGGTGCCCAGTGCATTGAGACGTGACGTTGACCTTCAGAGTCGTAGAATCCTAGCCTATCCACGTTAACGTCTAACGTAAATTATCCTAATGCTCCAACCCCACTTGCTGAGAAGGACATGTTTTTTTTTAAACAGTTGTTTCGAAAGCATCTAGAGAACAGGAATAGTCTCTTGATGAAGCATCCAACTCAAAAAAAAAGGTTTTCTCAACAAGGGTATTTGGAGCATTAGGGAAACTCCGCAAGTTTTTGAAGCTTCCTTATGGCCAGAAGCAAACCTCCATGATTCAGAGGCGAGAATCTCTATGAACCATCAGGCCTTGCTTAGTTTGAGTGAGTAGGTGTCGATCCTTTCAACATTCTTTGTCAGACTATGCCTCAAAAAAGTTAGATGGTTTGTGTAGTCGGTGTATGTGCAAAACTGTCTAAGATGATGTTGGTCGCTGTATATGTATTCATATCCACACAATATCCATGCATTATGTTTGCATATAACATTATTACATTATATATACATGTTACCTATTATGCAGAAGTGATTCTAAAGAGAAAATTCAGAGTAACATTGCTGTACATAGGCTATGTTTGTTTGTCGGTTTGTCTCAATTTTTAAAAAATCTCGTTTTGAGGCATAGCCTAGCCTAGCCTTCTTAGTATTGCCATCAGCCAGTCATGCAGTCATGCATCAGGCATTCCCACAGGCCGGACATGCTGAGTTCTTTCTTGACCCAGACTTCATGACCTTAACTTTGCACCAGTTGATGGTGTATTTCATATCTTGGATGTCCCAGGAGGTTAGTAAAGGGTTGGCAAATGGGTTTAAAACCCCAACATATTCCATTTATAAGTAGGTTATAACCCAATTTACTAACCATTAATCCAATCTTCCGTCCCGGGACATCCAAGCATTCCCAGACACTCAATGAGACTGATGTATTTTTTTAGGAAACCGTCGGGGAGCTTAGGAAACCTGGATGAAAAACCTTCAGCGGTTAGCAGTTTTTTTTTTAAAGGACTGCAGTAAGTTGTGATTCCATGGAAAAACCAAGGTGCTTCATTTTGTGGAAGTTGGGATGAAGAAACATCGGAAAATATATGTTGATGATGTATGTTGTTGTGTGCCTGCTGTTTTTTAGAGGTAATTTCAAGGACGTTTGGGACTCAACTCCCCTAAAAAGAGACACGAGTTACTGAAAGAAAAATTCCAAGCCTAAGAATAAAAAGGGCCCAGTGGGCCCAGTGCCTTCATTTTGGGCAGAAGCTTTTGCTGATTTAGACTAAGCCAATAAAATCCTATCGTTGACCAGCATCACTTTGTCAGTGTGATGTGTCAAAAGGAATCGCAGATGGAGGCGCAAAGAACTTTTAAGTCAGTACCACTTGTGTTGTTTTTTTTCCGGAACAAGTTCTCTCTGTGTGAAAGAAATGTCCTGAACATGTGTGCTCTTTGCAACAAAATTTATTTTAAAGCGCCGACAGGTTTTCACGTTCGGCACTGCTTGAGGTTCTGCTTGCCTTGTTACTTGAGAATTCTTTTGCCACGTGAGTTTTGTTTGGATGGAGGAAATCCGTTGATCGATGACTTTGGATGTCATCGGCTGGCGGATGTTTTTGGGAAGATGTTTGAAACCAACGAACCTGTAACAAGGAAGCGGGACCCCTGCGACAGGCAAGGGTTTTTATCTTTAGCCAGACTTCTCAGATAGCATTGCAATTTTGTTTTGTTCAAATTTTTAGATTGGAAATGCTGAGATGTGCCATGTGCCACTATGCTGTCTGGCTATCCGCTGCGGCGCGTCTCATCGGCAAAGGACATAAAGTATGATGTTGTTTTTGCCAGAGCATGGTTGAGGAACAACATCTTGCACCAGTTGCAATGATGAACCAACTAAACAATGCACTTGATGCTAGAATTTGGTGTTTTGGATTGTTTGTCTCCAGGATGATGCTGTGGTTTTTCCGTACCACATCCACAAAATAGACATTTCCTTTATAGCAAATCTATTGCCCCTTGGGAATCATTGGATCTAAACTTCAAAAAAAAAACAACACAGATCTACTGTAATGGTTTTTTTCCTTAAAGAAGACAAGTCAATGTCACTGTCACTGTCACTGTCGTCGTCCAATCTTCTTGTGAAAAAAATCCCTTTTTTTTGTTGCGCGTTTTGGTGTCCTTCCAGCTCGAGAAAACCTTGTCAGGTTGAATTTGTTACCTTGTCAGGTTGAATTTGTTACCTTGTCAGGTTGAATTTGTTACCTTGTCAGGTTGAATTTGTCGAACCAACAAAACCCTTAGTTTTCCAAAATCCCTCCAACAAAAATAAGTTCTCTTAGGGACCAGGGAGGTGTAAAAGAGGACCCCCCTGTACATAGATTTTTTAGATTTTTTTTTGATTTTCCCCATACCATCCATGTATGGTATATATTGTCTAAATGAATGATAGACTTTTGTGGTCAATGTAGGTACAGTAAATATACATACATGGATGGTATGGGATTTGAACCAAGCCTTCATTTTTGGAATTCAATCGTTAATTTCCAGGGGTGTACTGGGATGTCCATATGGGTGTTTCCAAAAATAGGGGTACTCCAAAATGGATGGTTTATAATGGAAAACCTATTAAAATTCATGATTTGGGGGTACCATTATTTTCGGAAACATCCATATACTCCTGTAACATATGTAAATTATTACAAAATCTCCCACCACCACAGCTGCTTGCGTCCCGGACCCGCCAGGCCTTGCAGAACTTGCAGCTGAATCAGAAGCCTTGAAGGCAGCGAAAAACACTCGGCGGAAAGGAGTGAGTCATGGGGCTCCCCTATAAATTTGGCCTTATTTGTAAATATACGTTGCACTGGGCTTATCTATTTTGCCGAATTTTTTAGTGGAAGAATTTGGGACCCTGGTACTCATGACTGGTTTTTTTGGGGGGCCATCTTGTAAGATTAATGTATTAGTATGTGATGTATGTGTATTTGCAAAGATCTAAGGTTGTTTCAACACACCTTTGGAACACACCCCTAAACCTTTACCAACAGGCTATAAAGGGATTCCTTTCATAATTGGCTAGGGGGATTGCCGAACGGGTGTGCGATATCGGGGTGTGTTGTCATTTTCTTGGAAAAGATCGTCAAATTGTCGTTTCAAAACCATTGGGCTTCAGATCGCTTCTTTAAAATAACCCAGATGGCGCCGAAAATTGGACGATTGAATGTATGTTTACCTACATTTCACCGGAAAAAATTATGGTAAATGTAGGTAGATATTCCAGTCCCATGCACCATTTGGGCTATATACCCTAAGGATCCGTTGAAGTATAGATTCTGAATCCTCCGGGATTTGAAATTTCCTAACCGAATCCTAAGATCTGGAGGGGTTTTAGGGAATTCTTGGTAAATTTGGTTTAAGAAAAACATTTGGGGAATGATCCAACTTGATTATATAATATTTTTCAAATGGGTTGAACCACCAACTACGTAGACAAGGGTGGATGAGAAACTACCGAAGACTAACTGTTTGCACCTGAAAAGTTACCTGTCGCAAAAGGTGAGGATCTTCTTCCAAAAAATCCTTATTACACTGACGGGCTATAATATACTGTTTCTTTCACCAGGATTGATACATGTTTTTAGTAGGGCGCGCGCGTGTGTGTGTTTGTGTGTGTGTGTGTCTACAAACATTTCCTACCGTTACTGGATGAAGTAGCATCCCAAATTATGCTACCTGCTGTAGCATGAGATTTTTTTAAATAAAGCCCACTATGCACCCCCAAAAGTCATCAACAATGTGGAATGGGATAGAGTTACAGTATGCTTCTCCAGAGATTTGGAAAAAAAGGTGTGAACACTCATACGCGCCTCCTGTTACCATAGGAAAACAAAAGCATTTTGAAGTCATCCATTAAAGGCTTCCTGCTGTGAGTAGGTTTGGGTACTGTGAGCAGCTGGGGAAAAATGAGTTGCTACAATATTGCTACCAAGCACTTTTGTATTCTCCCTATGACATCTCAAATGAGCTGCGAAAAGAACCCCTCCTACTTTCCATTTTACTGGTTAGTTAATAGGGATCCTTTTAATGGTTTAGTATAATCCCTATATAAGTGGGTAGTATAGTCCCCTATATAACCCAACCAACCAGGGTTTTTTTCGTGGCTCAAATGTACGGCCCTGGCAACCACAACAAAATCTTGACCTTCCCAATATCTGGATGATTAGAAGAACCCAAAAAATGATTCCGGAATCGAGATATGGAAATGACTCAAAATTTATTTAAGACCTATATGCACTGGTTGTAGCCCCATCCCAGGATGCTAGTGGAAATGAAGGTTTATCAGTTTACCCCTACAAAACACGTATCAAAAACCAGGGTAGTTACTGGAATCCTGGGAGGGGAGCCCCACCCAACCGACAACAACAGGATTCCGATCTTTAACCCAAATTTCCTCGAGTTGAAAACGCCAAAAACAAAACGGTCCCGAAAACTTTGGTTTCAAATTCTTCGAGGTCTGGGCAAAAGAGGACGATGACGGATGCCGTATCTTGGGCCGAACATTTGATCAATGACCACAACCCCTTGGCGGTAGATGGGGGATCATACTACCCTGTTAAATAAAGCCAATTCAGAAGGATCTCTATCAACCAGCCAATATAGATAACCCTAAAGATTCCAGGTATGTCCTAAGTCCTAAGGGATTACACCGACATTCCTATTCTTTTCGGATGGGATTGGAACCCTCAATCCTATTCTGTGGCGAGGGGGGGACTGAATTCTTAGGGTAACATAATGGAATGTCATAGTAGGTTTTGTTTCCACTGCTCATGTGATGTTTGTGTGTTTTTTCTTCTTTGGGATTTTATCTCTAAGTGTGAAAGGTCCGAAATTTGTGTTGGTGTTCATCCTGTGTCTTTAAACTGTAACTGTAACTGTTTGAAATGGTGTTACCCCCCTGAAAACTAACATATCCCCTGAAATTTGATGGTTGGAAGATGTTTTCCTATTGAAATAGTCCCTTTTTTGGGGGACATGTTAATTTTCAGGGGTGTTAAATCGGTTGATGTCTATCGAGACGCATTTCTTTGATGTTTCATCGTCCTTTTTTCAAATCCTTACCAAGGCGGCGATGCCCAAGCTGAGCGCCGAGGCCGCTTGGGATCCGGGGCTTCAACGGGCAGGCTGCAGGGGGTTCAGAAATTTCCCCAGGGTCTTCCTATACTGTTGATGGTTCAGCAATCCAACCGTTGCCACCCAGTTGAGTTGATAGGTAGTAGATGTTCCCATTATTTACAAGTTTTTATTTTTACAGGAACCACGTGGTTGGGAATGGGATTTTCAGAACCATCAACAGCATGGTACATTTACCATTGTTTTACTTATACATTTGATGGTTGATGCTTGATGTTGATGGTAAATCTAGGTATAACCTCTATTTAGGAGAATCCTACGATTTATTGGGGTCTGCAATGTTCATGTACCGTGGGTTGCTCAACATCACCCTTTATAACAGGGTCTTAAAATGATGGATGTATTTAGCATTTTTTTTGTGTGATGTTTATGCAAACTCTGTTTATCAACAGGAAGTGAGGGGCGAGTATTAATTACTTGCCAGCTGGTTAACTGGCGGAATTTTTCAGGTTTCGGAAGTGTTGGGTTCAAACACCTTTGTCACCCCAAAAAGCTTGTTGGACTTGGATTCGAGAACACCTTCTTTCTTTTCTTACACCAAAAATTGTGAAGTCGTCTATTGGAAGGTTTTGTTTGTTTGACTTGGAAACCAACCAAACACAAATAATTAATGTGATATTAATGTGCATCTACCCTCCACCCAGGATGCCAGTGGCAAAATAGAGGTTTAGATTGGGATTTACTAAAGATAAAGTAATCTTGGTGACTGGCGGGTGGGGGGTATAGTGATCCTGGTGGTGACTGGCATCCTTGGGTGGGGCGGTACTGGGGTGTGAATGGAAGTTACTAGCTAGTTTGCAAGTTAGTTTGCAATCTACTGACGGGACGAAATCAACCTACTTAGAGGGATTATAACCCATTTACTAGCTAGTTACTAAGTACCACGGACATCCCAGTAACACTTTTTCCCAAAAAGACGACATACTAACCATGGCTACTAATCACTTACAAGTCCTAGGATGATCCTACAAGAAGATCCAAACAGTTTATGCATATTTTGCCATCAACAATTTTGCATGGGACCTTACCAACGCACCCCTAAGCAGGTTGCGATTGAGCTATTTGATATACAAATAGATCTTATATCATATACCTACAACTTATATCAGCGAGTATTATATATTGTCCAAAACCCCTACTTTTGTGACATGATGCCTACCAGGTTTTTTTTTGGGGAACCAGGAACAAAAAATCTTCAAATCAGTAGGATTTCTTGGAGTTTTTTTGTTTGCCACTAAGCACAGGATGAAGCAGCCTTGTTACAACTTCAGAAGTTGCAAGCCATGTTCCAGCACCTTGGCAGGCAGCAAGGTATTCAAGGAAAAAAACCCAAAAAGTACTCCGTTATTATCATGGGGGGTATATTAAACTCCTACAAGTAGGGTGAAATAGCCCAGTTATGTACCTTCTTAGGGCTATGTCGGCTAATATCTCCAAGCAATGATAAGAACAGGAGCCCAGCTAAGGACAGGAGCTAACCGCCAGCTTTTGATCGTTTTGCACCATCATCACTTCATCAGCTAAGGTGATAAAAACTTAACCTGCAGTTATCTGCAGGTTGGGATGGTTTTCGAGGTTGATTATTGGGTTGTTTTTTTTGCGCACCCAAATGTAGGTTTTTTTTCCACCCCAAAAGATTCCATTCGGCGGCGTTCAACGTATGGCGCTTAGGCATGTTTAAGATAAATGTAGGTACTTGGATTTGTTGCAGGTGATGTTTTACTTGGTACGATGGTAAACCACCATTATATAAACCACCATTTGGGATAATATGTTTTACCTTTTCCAAGCATCTTAAAGCAAATTGAAGGGTATACGGTATGATGACTTTCTAGTTGTGGTTTCACGCATTTATTTGTTTTGAAGTTTTCACCTCAAGACTTTGAGGAAGATCCAACACATTTTTTTGCCTGTTTGTTCAAGGGAGTTGAAGCTAGCAACATCCCTAGTCTTCCAAATACCTTGTCTAGTTGGTGGCAACTCAAAGATTTTTCATTTTCACCCCGAAAATTGGGGAAGATGAACCCATTTTGACTCATATTTTTCAGATGGGTTGGTTCAACCACCAACTAGTTGTGAGGATCGGTGTTTGGGGACACCTCATGTTGTCTCGGCCCTTTAGAGGGTCTAAAGACATCAACTCGAGAAGGTATGACTGGAGGATTTTCGAAGACTAGGAACTTCCTCCCCCAGAACTTGGCATTGTTCATTTGGTGTTGAATTTAGGGTTTTAGTTAGATTGAATCCATTTCAGGAGCTCATAGGAGTATATGGGGGATGAGTCTGGGTGCCTGGAAATATTGGTCCAACATCTAATTTGGTGCAAACCCGGGTGAGCATTGAACAACTTGGTTGTTTGGGTTCTATTGGGTGAGCATACTCATCCGTGTAATACTGTTCATGGAAGAAATCCGAAACAACCACCTGGAATGCAAAGAACCCTGTACGTAGTGGGATAGAATACCTATCAACTGGTGCAGGATTCCTTCCATCAACAGTAGGGAGGGATCGTTATCATGACAAGGGATCGATGTTTTCTTCGTTGCTCATATCTATTTTAAGATTTCAGACGTTGTCAGTTGTGGTAGTACTCCAATAAAAGGTGGGCCCCAACAATTTCACCCCTATCAGTAGGTTATAACCCCAGTGACCCGTGGTTATCACTCCATTTAATAACGTTCGGCTCGGGGCCGACCTTGTAACCTTCCCAGGGACCTCTGCCTTTTTCGCCAAACAAAGGCAGAAACAGATGGCCAAAGTGGCATCGAAGGTGCAACGGGATCTTGGTGATGGAAGAAATCCAGCTAACCAGTTGAGTTTGGTACCATGGGCCCCCCAAACCTACATGTTTGGAGCGTTTTATGGTTAGGTGGCCAAAACCTTTATTTTTCATGGTTTTGGGGGCTCATGGTACTTTATCCCACTGTTTACATGGTTTTATACATCCAAACGGTGGTTGGGAATGGGATTTCTGAACCATCAACGTTGTACGATTTTGGGGGGCTGGTTTCGATGTCGAATGCAAATGCGCAAGTGAAATCAGAATCATTTCCCCAAGTAGGGGTAGAAAAGAATCAATATTCAGACCACCACCTAGCTTGGATTTGTTGGAGTTTACGTTTGACTCTTTACCACGGAAAATCACCATGAAACATCACCATTTGGGGAATAAGTTTTTCCAAGCATCAAACAAGCAAATCCAAGAAATCTCGTCAAGTTAACCCTTCGTACTGTTGATGGTTCCAGCTCGCCAATCGATTCAGGCCGTTTTCCACACTTCTGAAACCCAACGTGTGGGTGTGCATTAAGCCAACTTTTCGCATAATAAATGTCATATAGAGGTGATTTCCCCTTTTTGACTTGGCATTTCTCCATCCCTAGTTTTCCAGTTGTCATTCTCTCGGTTTGTATGCAACGAACCAAAATGGGTCAGATTTTTGATGTCCAACATTCGCAGGTATAAAAAAAAACAGATTTCACTTGTATCTTGGTTGGTTGAAAAACACACTGAACATTCAAAAAGGGCTATAATTAGTGATCTTAGCAAGATAAAACGTGACCAGTAAAAAATTGTTGGTGGTAGATATATGAGTCTATACAAATACATCCCAAAAACCCAGGAAGAATGAGGGTTTGAATCCCCAAAAATATGTGTTATACCCTTAAAACTGAAGGTTGTGTTTTTTTTTGGTAGGCACATACACCCCATTTGTAGGGATCCAATCACCTCAACTGAGAATGGGAGCATGGAACCTAAATCCTTTTGCGTTTTGGAGGTGATGAACGACACCTCAACCGCTCATCCTCTGACGTTTGGTGATTGGATCCCTACTTTAATGTCCCAGGAAGTTAGTAAATGATTAGTAAATGGGCTATAACCTACTTATAAATGGGATATACTGGGGTTATAACCCACTTACTAAACATTTACCAACTTGCTGGGACATCCAAGTAGGGTATAAAGTGAACCTATCCCTTTTTGAAGAGATTCCTTGGCTCACCCACCAACCTTCCCATGGAGGTGGAAGCGGAAGCGGTTCCCAACCCCCCCGAGCCACCAAAAGCCGCTGAAAAGCCGCCCGTGGTGCCGGTGGAGGAGGCAGGGAAGTTGAGTTGAAGAAACACCTTTCCGCGGGCATGGTTGAAATGCCCCAGGATGCTGGGGGGCCTCGTGGCAAATGATTGGTTTAGTAGTTGGGATCCCGGGTCACCTAAACTGGGTGGTGGCAACTCAAATATTTTGTGTTTTCACCCGATCCCTGGGGAAAACGATCCAATTTGACGAGCATATTTTTCAGATGGGGTTGGTTCAACCACCAACTAGCAGTGTTTGGTAATCCTTTCGAAATTCAGCATCCTATAAGACCTAAGAGGTGAGAAGAAATTTTTGGAAATTCAGAACCCCACCATTTCATATATCATGAAAATTTCAAGAGGCCAACACCTCCCCCAATTTTCACGTTCTCTATTTATAGGACATATCTGGATCCTATAGGGATTCTCAAACTGAACTCCAGGTTGGGGAAACATACACTAAACATTTTGTCCCGAGTATCACCAGGAGTTTCAGGTACCTAAAATGGAGGTACTGAACCTTATAAGGCCATTTTGGGGATGGGTTTTCCCTTACATAAGCCTTACATATAGCTTATATAGGTGAGTACCTCCATTTTAGGTACCTGAAATGTCTGGTGAGAGAACACCCCCTGTTGAGGCGCCAATCGAAGTGGAACAAGTGGAACGTGTGAGATTACCTCCAGCGATGCAAGAGAAAGAACCAAAGAAGATTCAGATTAAGTTGTTCCTTGGCTGTTCGGTCTCAAAAAGAAATAACCGTTTTTCTGGGTGGTGGTTTCAAATATTCTTTATTTTCATCCCTATTTGGGGAAATGATCCAATTTCACTAATATTTTTGAAAGGGGTTGAAACCACCAACCAGGAAATAATTGTTTTTTGTTTGTGTTTTCTTTTGGCGCTGAAGTTTCTGCGTGCTCCCAAAGACATTTCTTGGGTTTCGATCTAATAATTCACTATGATTGTGCGGGAATTGTTTACCTTGCATTTGTTTAAGGTGATTTTTGTTACCTCGTACCACAATAAATCACCATCAAACCATATCAAACCACCAAATAAGAGAATATTTCTGGAACTTTTTCCTTTGCATCGAAGAATCATCATTCATTTTTGTTGAGAGGTCCCAGTTTTTTTGGGGAGCATTTCTTAGATTTGAATCAGCAAACCTTTGGGTTATTTCACCTGATTATATTTGGGATATTTCCTAGGGTGGTTTTTCACCCACTGATCCTAACTAACCATTGATCCCTCCACTTCCTGGAACATCTAAGGCCCGTGGCAAATGAGTGTTTGTTTTTCACGTGGAAAATCCTCCCTGGAATCCTAACAGGTGGCCAAGGTCCAAGGTATGGGCCCCTTGGGTCTTTTCTATTTTTCCTCCATACCTTCTCTAGGTTGTGGTTTCACATATTTTTTAGTTTCACCCCGAAAATTGGAGAAATGATCCATACCTTCTGATGCTAGTTGGTGGCAACTCAAAGATTTTTTATTTTCACCCCGAAAAATTGGGGAAGATAAATCCAATTTGACTTGCGCGTATTTTTCAGATGGGGTTGAAACAAACCACCAACCAGTTCTGATACCTTGTGAGCTTGGTTCCAAGTGTGAAGTCAGACACCAAGATTTTTTTTTGTTATGCTTAGTTCCACCTCAAGAGGTGTTGAAAGATTTCCCAGAGTGTGACTCTAGGGATATGACTGACCTTCTTTCGGATGATCTTTGATTCATTACTAGATGGTGATGTTTCATTTTTTTTTTTGGGGGGGGGGGTATTTATTTATTTAGCTCTAGCTTTGGGTAATCGTGATCCAATTTGATAAGCGCTTGCCAATATCTTTCGAAGTGGTTTTCTTTTAAGGCACCAGCTATAGAGGTTTGAGCAACAACTTGTTTTTAAAGGTGAACTTTTAATGTCCTACCATGCAAAATCACCATTTCAACCACCATTTGGGGGAATATGTTTATTTTTTTTCCAACCACAAGCAAAACTATAAGACAAAGATTTGGTTAGAACCATCTATTACAACGACATAGTTACAGTTACAATGATAAAGATGGATGTTACTGTGACAAAGGTAGTAGTTACACCAGGGAACGATCACATATCCCCCAAAAATGGCATTTTGAAGATGATGATGTTCCCTTTTCCTAAGGTGGGATATGTATCCATTCCCTGGAGGGTACACCAAGATTTGGTTTTGATTTATCCTCAGTTTTCACGTCTTTTTGGTTGGTCCATAAGGTCCCTGATCAGACCCCAGCATGGTGGGAAGAGCATTCCCCAGCAGCCCGGCCTAGGTGGAAGAGGAGTCAGAATTCCTATAGCGATTAAGGGGTAACTGGGGTTACATTTATAAGGCCATTCATAGGGGATAAAAACCCCATTTATAACTGCGAAGTCTTCCAACCATTAATCTTTAGGGGCGAAGTGTTTACCCTCCCTGAAACTAACAGCAAAAAAACCCTGAAACATGGAAGATTTGAAAGACAACTTCCTTTCCTTTTCGAGCCATCAGCCTATTTTCTGGTGCAAACTGTTAGTTTCAGGCAGGATTTCTGGAATCACTCCACGTCGAATCAACAAAAAGGCTGAAGCACCAAGTAGCGAACCAAAAAAACACCAGGTCGTCGTAACTTACAACTTGTAAGCCATCGGATCTATTATGTATGGTATACTTATATGTACATTGATATACCATTTGAAATGATACCATCAACTCGATATATACGAATATAACATATATATATATACTTGGATCCTATTGCAAGGGTGTTCTTAAGCAACTTCAGGGTCTTTCAAAAGAAGAGATTGCCTCCTTGCCTCAGCAAATTGCCAAGGCATCCACAGACGCCCCCATCCCAAAGGGAAGCAGAGATGCAGCTGAAGTCGCAGCAACAAAAGGAACAACAACGGCAACACAAGGAACAACAACGGCAACAAAAGGAACAACAGCAACTAAAGGAGCAACAACAACAAAAGGAGCAACAGCAAAAGGAACAGCAACTTTTACAGCAAAAACAACAAGAGCAACAAAAGCAACAACAGGAACAAGAGCAGATGATGCAGAAGCAGCAAGAGCAATCACAGCCGCAAGCAGAACAGCAGCAGACGCAACAACAAGAACAGCAAAACCAACAACAACAGCAGCAAGAGATGCAACAGCAGCAGCAGATGCAGCAACAACAGATGCAGCAACAACAGATGCAGCAACAACAGATGCAGCAACAACAGATGCAGCAGCAACAGATGCAGCAGCAACAGATGCAGCAGCAGCAACAGATGCAGCAGCAGCAACAAATGGACGGCCAGGCGCTTTTTGGGGGGGTTCCAAAGCCCCTGTTTGGGCTCGGAACAAAAGCCAATTGCATGTCTTGAAGGGGGTGCAATCAATTGCCCAATTTTGGGCGGGGATCAAACGATGCTAAAATCTAATGCAATTTAGAGGGATTTCCCAGAAAAATAGTGCACTAAGCTTGGGTTGGTAATTTAATTCATGACCTCTGTAAGATGATGGGCTGAAAGTCTTTCTGGGATGATGGACATGTATGCATTGGACACGTTATCATACTACCTAACCAGTCATCCAGATACCATATAACTAAGTCATACAATCATTTTTGGGATCTCATGGGGTGTCAAAACCACCTGTTTTAAGGCCCCAGGGTTGTCATGAACGGAGGGTCTGGTGTTTCCATAGGAGGGGGAGATGGATTCTTAGGGTGCCAAAAACCCTGAATTTTTGTGGTTTGGCTACCTGAATCTTGGATATTCTTTTCCCTAGAAGGTGATGGTCCGTTTTCCTGTCTATCACCATCACATACCATCAGTGTGTTTTTTAAGTGTAACATGTTTCACATTTTTTTTTGTTAATTTTTATTTTCTTCCAACCATCACAGAAGCAGAATCAAAGAAATCTAATCTACTTGCGGATGTTACCCTAAGAATCTAGGTATGTCATAAGAAAGGAATTACCCCTACATTCCTATTCTTTGCGAAGCCAATACGACATTCTCAAGGAGGCGCGAGACACGAATCATCTCGTAGATGTGTCGCGTCGGCTTTACATTGCTTCGTCTGAGCGAAGAGCCACGGACTCAGCAGACTCTTGTGCCCAAGGCAGTGCCTTCATACGTCACATCTTTATGTTTTACAGCACCACAGTAGCCAAGGCGATCAAATCTAGTAGCTCATTTATTGACTAATGGCAATTGGGTTTCTTGCTTATTGGCTTGAGCCAATAAGCCGCCCCTGCATTGCGCTCATGCGGCAATGCGGTCCTTTTCGCCTCGCTTTGGCAAATCCGCGCCAGCAAGCCCTTCAAAGAGCAATTCAATCGCCATATGCAGGGCACATGATGCGAAAGGTTGATTGGGGATGGGAACCCGCTCAATCTGACACGCCGATTGTGCGACTTGAAGAATCGACGAGGGATCCGAGTGTCAGAAATTGAGCATCCAGTATACGGTCAAAGAGCAGCAGTTTCGGATGGGATTGGAACCCTCATTCCTATTCGATCGGGAGGGGTCTGGATTCTTAGGGAAGGATCAAACATATCAAACACTTTCCGTGATGGCCTTTCGCTAAACGCACAGGTCGGGATTCTTTCGCCAAAATGGTACTTGGATGTCCCGTTGGAACTTAGTGCGTAAATGGTGAGGATCAGTGGATTATAACCCCAGTATATCCCCATTTATTCAGTGATCCTAACAAACCCGTCCCGGGACATCCATACGTAGGGATTCTCCATGCCGTTAACTCAAAAAATGACCTCCCCAAGTCATACGGCTTGATGGTTCAGAAATCTAGCACCTGTTGAGGTTGGTAGTAGATGTTGTTCCCATTATTTTACGGTCCGGGTTTTTTATACATCCAAAAGCTGGTTGGCCTATAGGATTTCTGAACCATCAACAGTATCAAGTTCTGTTCAAGCGTTTGTTTTGTTTTTTGTGGTGGCATTGTTGTTGTCACTGTGGTATAGTTGGATTGTTTTGAACTTTTAGCCGGTGTTCCACATCGGATTTGTGAACTGTCATTTTCCGGCTTGGAATATAGCGAGCTCCCTTCCTAGGGCTTATCACCTCAGATACCCATATCTAAGGCCATTCATAGGGGCCACATAACTTCATTTATAGCTAGCATAAGGGCCCACTCTGTAGCTTGATTTCAGCTGGACGTGCAAAAAATCGGTAGGCTTTGATGCAACAACAGATGCAGCAACAACAGATGCAGCACATGATGTCGCAGGCTGCGGTGCGGGATATTTCGTTGTTTTTTTTCCCGAGAAGTTTGGAGTATTTTTGTTGTGGTTATTGATTGGTGACGGACCTTTGGAAGCGGATTTTTTTCGACGCAAATCCTTCCCCTCCTTTCTCCCCATCCACAATGTAAACAAAAATCTATCATAATTATACATCCAAAATCCTCTTGAGAAGGCTTTTTAGGTATGTTTTGGGGGTCCAAAATCTCAGGCGGTGTGTGGATGCCTAGTGCGGCACACACTTTCATGAAACTACATATATAGCATCGAATGAAATCGTAAGTTGGTCTCCAATCATCGATTGGATGATAGGTGCCATCCATGACGCTGGTACGTTTACCTACATTTTGTTGATTTGTATGGTATTCATGAAGGTCAATATAGAATCGCCCCATGGATGCTATGGGTTGGCATGGAGTTTTATCTCAATCAGCGAGTACGACCTGTGACTCTATTTCAAGGCAAAAATCGTCCGGTTTCCACTTGCTGAGTATGACAAGAAATGGGGATTTTTGCCTTGCCTTTTCTGGTCCAGGGGTGCAAATTCATGGTAAGACAAAAAACTAGGTGGTGGCAACTCCAATATTTTTTATTCTCACCCCAACCTGGGGAAATGATCCAATTTGACTACAGTACTATTTTTCAGATGGGTTGAAACCACCAACCAGAGAAGGTTAAGGGAAAGATTGAAGATTAATTGTAGGTTTTAACGTGTGCGTGGTGGTTTTCAGATGCCAGGTTACCTTGGTGATGTTTTTTTCTGGGTATGTTTGCAAAGTTGGTAAAACACATTAAGACATTGGTTGAAGCAAAAACTCCAAGAACATATGGTCAAAAGTGCGCGCAATAAACATGAATTGTAGAAATGGTCGTCCGAACTTGCAACATCTATTTATAAACGGTTGTTTCCTTCCAATGATGAACCAAGTCTTTACTGATAGGAAATGGTTGGAAATCACCAATTTCATCCAACTTTCTATCATTTCCATCCGTTTAAAAGATGGTTGGTTTGAGGGTTCCCATGTCCCTAAAAACGTTTTGAAAACTAACGAACGCCATTTCTAACTTGTTGGGGCCCACCTTGTACTTGTTTCGACTTCAATTTGAATCAGGGGACCCCGGGCATGTCATGGCAGTTCTTCCCTAAGTCCTTTGGAAAGGCAACTTGAATGACTTGGCTAACAAGCACCATGGCGGTATTTGGATCCCCCAAACAACAAGACGGGCTGATTTTTTGTTGCCCCTATAACTGGCCGAAAATAAATGGGTTCCCAATGTAAGTTCCCTAAGGATCGGGGGATGTCTATAGTTAAAAATGGCGGAAGTAACCTACTTGACTTAACTAACCACTTAACTAACTGGGATTATCCTCCAAATACTTATAGGATCCATGTATGGTATATTTACCTACATTTGGTTGATTTTTATGGTAAATGCAGGTAAATATACCATACATGGATCCTATGGGAAATACTTATAGGTGATGGGGTCTATCTTGAACCAGCGCCCATCTTCAAGATGCCACCCTTTTCACGCTGTGTCGCTGTGTCTGCTGCAGCATTGTGAATCCTCAAACTTCCATTCCGAACCAGATGACGCATACCGGTTTTCAAGATTGCATCCATGAAAAAACCAGTGTGGGTATAGCAATTAAGAGTCTGTCTATTGTACTCATCCTGTCATCTACATACTGAACAATTTATATTCAGATTATACTTTATATCGTACATACATGTCTATGAATTATTGTGTTTCTTAGGTTTGCCATCCCCGCCTGGTTTTTCCAGTGCTCTGAAAACCAAAAAAACACACAAACCTGCCAAAGTGCCGGCGTTTGTGTTTTTTCCGGAATGATGCGGACGCGGATTTTCTCACTGGCCATGGTGCTCTTGTTGACCGAAGCGTTTGGATGGTCAGAGTGTAACGAGGGCGTAAAGTGTTTGGATGAACAGGCGTCACTTGGATCATATGTGGACCTATAGGGGCTTGTTGTGGAGTTTGGCGATTGTTGTTGGAAGGTGAGATATTTTTTCGGATCATAAAAGCATTTTTTTCTTAAACGAAGATGAGAGTCGTGAACTTCATTGATTAAAATACAAGCAAGATGAAGTAGCAGATGACAAGTCAGGGATGTCATTCCCATAGGATCAACATATGGTATGTTTACTTATCCCTAGTCTTCCAAATACCTTCTGAGTAGGTGTTTGGAACCACAAATACCTCCTGAGAAGACCTTTAGGGGGTCCAAACACCTACTCACAAGGTATTTGGAGGATGTTGGAAGACTAGGGTATCATCTACATAACTGAAAATGTCATATATATATATATATATCAATCCTTTATCATCCTTTATCCTTTAAGAATCCAGACCCTCCCGATCAAAAACATCCGGATGTTTTTTGGTTCCAATCCTTAGCATGAAAAAATGTAGGGGTACTTAGAGGTTCAGGATATTTAGTAACTGGTTATATGTAGGTTCATAACCCTAGGATTTGGGGACATATAACCCACTTATAGGGCTTATAACCCCTGGTTACTATCCACTTTGGTTACTATCCACTTACTCAGTATCCTGAACCTCGAAGTAGTCCCTTAGGACATACGAACGGATTCTTGGAGTGCAAGCCCTGTGCCTTCTGAAATTTCCCTTTTTTTTTCCGAAGTCGCTGCGCGCAACTCAAAAACCAAAAACCCCGAGGTTTTTTCAGTTACGCACTGACAGGCCGGGGTCCCTTGGCTTCTTTTGGCATCCGATCCCTTCCAGCCCAGGTGAGCAGTGTCTAAAGGGCCCCCTGATGAAATTTGCTGTATAAAGGGGATGAAATACTACCCATACTACCCATGCAGTTTTATATCTAGGGATTATTGTTACCATCTTCCAGTTTGGGTGCTGTTTGAACCCTCAGGGATGGTGTACAGGCACCCCAAACATCATCCATTCAGCACCCCGAAAGGAAGATCCAGGTACCAGGTGATTCAAAGTGACCTTTTGATTCCCCAGTTGGAGGTCACTTAACCCCTTAAAAGGGTCACTTAACCATCCCAAAAAGGCCACTTTGAATCACCTGGTAGGGATTATTTCATAAGCCATTTTCCGGGATCGGATCATCAACCATCCATTGCTCCGGGTACCATGCCTTTCCTAGGGCCTACGCGGCTAGTTCCTTTACCCCACCAGAAAATATCAGCCAATCATCGACCCCGGATCCACGGCCCATGGGGCTGGCCTATGAAAACCGGATCAAAGCAACTGACTATGAAGAGAGTTTTCCTGCAATTCCTTTTCCAATCGGACGGGACTGCGCCCTTAGAAGTCCCTTGTTGAGCCCAAACCCCAAACCATGAAAAACATGCAGGTAAAAAAAAACGATAAATATGCGTAAAAACCCTTAAGTACCTAAAACTGAGGGTCCCATGGGTTCCCATGGATAGGATGGTATGGTTTGGGAGAATGATCAGTTCCTTTAAAAACCAAGCTCAACAACTGGTTGACAAAGTCGACGAAACATCCAGGTTACGGATTTGTAATAAATTGCCCAGAATGATCTGAACCAAGAGATCCTGTAAAAGATTACTGTAAGTAATCATGTCAACTCGTGGTTGTTGTCCACTTAGTGTAAAGTTTCGGTGTTTGTACAAAACACAGACCGTCAGTTTTGAGCTGGCTCTTATTCCGGCCCGGGTTTATATCATCTCCTCATACTACTGTTGATGGTTCAGAAATCCCAAACAACCACCTGGGATATATAAACCTGGTAAATAATGGGATAAACTACCAACCTCAACTGGTTAGCAAGATTTCTTCCATCAACAGTAGTACTCCTATACTGGGATGTCCATGCTACTTAGTAACTGGGTTAGTTTTAACCCCTATATTATAATAAGTAGTTTATAAGTCCCTTAAGTAGGTTATAAACCAACATACTACAGTAACTAGTTACTAACTTCCATGGACATCCAAGTAACCACCACCGCAAACCGAAAATGGTGCTTGAAAATACAACGAGCCCAGGCCTTACCGCCGGCGGTTCCACCGCCAGAACCGTTACCATCGGTCACGCTACCATCCGCGGCTTGGAGAGTTTTTGAGGCCTTGGAAATTTGTGGATCCCTAATTTCCAATTGAGCAATGAACAAAAACCCTGGTTGGTTGGTTGGTTGGTGGAAATAGGGAATTATATTACCCAATCATGTATATATATATATATCTATCTATATAGGGATTATAATAAGCCAAAATAAGGATCCCTACTAAACAACCAGTATAATGGAATGTCATAAGGGTTTTGAACGCTGATGAACAAAATACCCGGTCGTTTTTATATCGTGTTTATATATTTGTATATATATAGAGAGAGAGAGAGAGAGAGATACCTAGAACCCGAATGACATCCTTTTTGGGTGGTTGACCTTCCATTTTATGGGTCAAATCTTCCAAAATATGGGTCATTTAGGTTCTAGGTATATAT
>DF239085.1:106479-119909 GCA_000507305.1 Breviolum minutum Mf 1.05b.01 | reverse complement strand
TTATATATTTGTATATATATATAGAGAGAGAGAGAGAGAGATACCTAGAACCCGAATGACATCCTTTTTGGGTGGTTGACCTTCCATTTTATGGGTCAAATCTTCCAAAATATGGGTCATTTAGGTTCTAGGTATATATATATATATCTATAAATATATCCCGATCAAAAATTGAATGGGACCGAATCCCATTGGACCCCTCAATAAGTTGCGATCGAGTTATTAGATACCAAGGTTTAGGGCGGTCCCTTCAGACCGTTGGTCCGACGGTTGGAGATATCTTGGAATGTAGTAATCCCAGTTATGTGTGGATTATCAAAAACCATACCCATAGCATCCATGGGACTGGTATATTTACCTACTGTACATCTACCGTATTTTGCCATTTACAACAACCAAATGTAAATAAGTATACCATACATGGATGGTATGGGACCAGTATTCCTTTTAAACAACCCATATGGAAAGAACCCCAAAAGGACCCCAAAAGGACCTCAACAACGGAAAAATGAAGTTACCGAATCCTCACCTATGTAAGTGCTATGGGTATGTAGCCTATGTACGCGAGTTTCCCGATTCCCAAAACAGCCGTAAATAAGGTACGTAGGTTTTTTTGGTTTTTTTTGTGATTGTAAGAATGCCAGATGTTCAATGTATGGTACATTTACATAAATTTACCCCCAAAGTCCCAAAGCTACCCAAATGTAGGTAAATAGGCCATACATTGAGCATCTGGGAATGTTTTTTGTTGGGTTTCCTTTGCCTAGTCTTTTAAATATTCCAAATACCTTGTTTTTTTGGTGCTTGGACCCACAAACACCTTCCTGAGAAGGCCTTGAGGGTGGGGGCGCCCAAACACCGTCTGAGAACGTATTTGGAGGATTTTGGCAGACTACTTGGATGTCCCAAAAAGTTAGTAAATGGTCAGATGGGTAACGCCTATAGTTATCAATGGGGTTATAACTTACTAACCTTTTAAATACTAATTTCCTTCAACATCCAAGTAGGGTTTTTCCAACCGTGGCCTTTCGCAATTCGAAGGTACGGCCCAACCTCCACGAGCAGCACCACAACGACAAGCACCACGACAAGCACTTCCACAAGCACGACTAGCGCCTCCACCAGCACCACCTCCACAAGCACCACCACAAGCACCTCCACAAGCACCTCCACAAGCACCACGACAAGCACCACCGCAAGCACCTCCACAAGCACCTCCACAAGCACCACGACAAGCACCTCCACAAGCACATCCACAAGCACTTCCACAAGCACCTCCACAAGCACCACGACAAGCACCTCCACAAGCACCTCCACAAGCACCACAACCAGCACTTCCACAAGCACCTCCACAAGCACCAGAGCAACTATCGCACAATGCTTCAATATTCTTCCAGGTCAGATTCAGGTTGCTGGGCTCAACTCATGTTGAGACCTGTGTGAAAGCATGTGTGAACACCGTGAGTTTTTTTGAAGTTTGTAGCCCCATTTTTGTCAACGGACGGGACTACTTAAATATTGGCGGTCTTCCTGGTGTTCTGTACTTTCCAAGAAAACATATGGGTGTTTCCTGAAATGCTGGGTTTTCCCCCATTTCACACCCCAAGTCATGATCATTTTTATCAGTAGGAAAACCACTAGTTGTTGGGGAAACCCACCATTTTAGGGGTTTTGATGATGACATATCCCATGCCAAACCTTAAGTCGATGATTTTCCGGCTGAAACCCGTTTGGTGGGATATGTGATCGTTTCCTGGAGGGTAAAGACTGAAGCTTATGGCGGATTTGTTTGTTTGCCGGCTGTTTTTTTCTGATTCTGGCAGACAAAACCAATCCTGGTGATTCAAAGTGACCTTTTTGGGATGGTTAAGTGACCTTAATATAAGAGGTTAAGTGACCTCCAATTAGGGGATAAAAAGGCCACTTTGAATCACTTGGATGTATTTTTTTCACATAGGTGTTTCCAAAAATAGGGGTACCCCCAAATCATCCATTTTAATAGGGTTTTCCATTATAAACCATCCATTTTGGGGTACCACTATTTTTGGAAACACCCACATGTTGTTTCCTTTAGAATTGCCAACAGCGGTTCAGATTTCCGTACTTCACACTCGGAACTCTGAGGACTCTGACCCGTTCTCAGGTTTCAAAATGTTCAACTCATCGATCCCTAAGAATCCGGAACTGTATGTCCTAAGACATGGATTACACTCCGGTAATCTAACATAGCTTGCTGGAAAATCCACCATTTGAAGATGTATCTCCTATTAAAAATGGGGATTTTCCAGCCAGCTATGTTTGTTTACCGGAGTGTATATCTAAAATCCTAATTTGAGGGATGGGATTGGAACTTTCCAAATCCTATTTGATTCTCTAGGGGTCGACCGGATTTGGTGACCTTCTTGGGATCGGTTTGTTACCTTGATGGCCTTGCTCCAACTGAAATGGCTTCCAAAGACTTCCAAAGAGTTTAGATTTCTGAACCATCAACAATATCCCACTTAGGTCGTGTGATTGGTTCAAGAATTTCCCAACTCGGTGGTGGCAACGAATGTTCACGCCTAGTGATCCCGAAAAATCATGTTCCAATTTGACTTGCGCATATTTTTTGGTGAAACACCACCAACTAGACAGTCATCAACTCAATAAACCCGACGATAATTGGATGCACTCCTACCATCCCCTACCATTATGGGCCAATCCCTTTATAAATTTCATGGGTTTATGATACAATCCTTATATAACTGGGTAGGAGTTCATCCCCCCCAAAAAACCTAATCAACCAATTCTGGGAAGCCCGGAAGTCCTGGGGTTTGAGGACATGAAAAATCCTTGAACCGAAAAAGACCATTAGGGATTTAAAATCAACAATTCCCAAAAACTATTAGCTATAGTATTTCAATGATCCTAAAAACTTGCAGGGTCAAGTTTTTTCCACTGTTTCAAACCAAACGACGGCCCTGCTCTTGTTCTTCGCGCAGGGGGCGGGGATCAAATTCGTCTTAGTGGGCGACGGCGACCCTCCTCGTGCTCTTCCTGCAAATGAAAATTCTACGGTTCTCTTCCAATTCCCTTCAGTGCCTCGTTAGCGTCCAGAGTGCAAAAACTGCGTACCTTCGAAGCTTTGTCTCACCATTTGTAAGTTGGCTCACCATCTATACAGCTTTGTGACTATAAGTTTGAGTTTTTGGAAGATTTTGGATATGTGACGCCTGAATATCCCCAACACCTTTGAGTGTTTCGGTCACGTGCCAGCCATGGCTAACGGGATTTGCAAAGCCTTGCTCCTACACTTAACATCCACCCTGCAATTCACCGATATTATTTAACATCCATTTGCAATTCGCCTGGCTTGTCGAATAGATACAAATCGGATGTCCGGCTGGAGGGGATTGTAACTATAGCTATACCCACATGCTCCATGTATGGTATATTTAGCTACTAGGCAAATGTACCATACATGGAGCATCTGGGATATAGTAAGTTGGTTTATCATTTCACCTTTTTACTGGATGAAATCAACCTACGTATACCCTGCAAGTCAAAGACCATTAAAATAACAGTCCCTTACCATACCATCCATGTATGGTATATTTCCCTACATTTACCATGAACATCAACTCGTCATGTAGGTAAATATACAATCGTCCCATGGATGGTATGGGATTGTTGATTTTAAATCCCTACTCAAATCATGTTTTTTCGGTTCAAGACGAAATTATTGGTCTTTCCCAGGACTCCCAGGGAAAAAAAGGGGTGAAATCATCCATCAGTCTTAAGGTTGATAAAATCTACAGAAATGCCGTGTTGATTCGAAATTATAATGGAAGGAAAATGAAGAGTTTTAAGGCCAAAACAAAAATTTAGTTATAACTTAAACCCCAACAAAAATGCATATTTTTTGCCGACTCAGTGGCTTTCCAAAAAGGTACCGTTTTAATTTAAAAACGTGATTCGGTCCGAAAAACACGCGTGTTTTGTTTCCCCTTAGTTACCCCAAAACCCACTTATCACTGGGCTGCATTGTTAGGTATACTTGAGGCTTTTAAGGATTCGACTTTGGGGTGGCCCAATACTGTACTAC
Organism: Breviolum minutum Mf 1.05b.01; assembly: GCA_000507305.1. Taxonomy (NCBI): domain Eukaryota; class Dinophyceae; order Suessiales; family Symbiodiniaceae; genus Breviolum; species Breviolum minutum. The sequence continues at coordinate 115,825 of DF239085.1, read as the reverse complement.
ATGTTGTCATTCAACTTTTGCCATCCCAAATTGGTACCCAACTTTTGAGATTCCCCATCCCCCACTACAGCGTTCTTTTGTGGTGAATTGCACTCTTTTCCTTCGGTGGGGGGGTTGTTTTGGCTGGTTCGTCGATGGCTTTCTGAATCATCAACAGCATCACCCATACCATCCCATGGGACGATTGTATATTTACCCACATTTGGTTCATGTATAGGTAACTACTGTATATACAAGTCCCGTGGATGCTATTGTTGATGGAAGAAAGCCTGCACCAATGGAGAATCTACCATTATTTACGACAGGTTTTGTACATGTCAGGTGGTTGTTTTGGATTTCTTCCATCAACTGGATATACAATCGTCCCATGGATGGTATGCCCTATAGTGCTCCAACATGTTTTTTTCTGGAGGTACTTTTTCCCCAAAAACGTCCCAAAAACGTCCCAAAAACGTCCCCAAAGTACACTCTCAGAAGTGTCTGGGTCATGATTCAATGAGGACACAACTGCGGGTTGTTGCGCTGGCGGTATGTGCTGCGGCAGCCCTAATGCTGAATCCACGGAGTTGGCGCTGGGATTGAGCACGCGACTTTGGCAGTATCGGCGGTAGTTGAGGGGCGATGCTGGGAGGACGGGCTCCCAGTTAATAGGGGAGTATATAGGGATTGGCTGTTTTATAAAGGAAAAGATGAAAAAGGCGATGGCACCCCAAGAATCCACACCCATTCCGATCAAATAGGTTTCTTTTGGGGTTCCAATCCCATCCGAAAAGAACTGGAATGGATCGGTGTAATCCCGGATTTTTAGGACATACAAACGGATACTTAGGGGTAGCTGAAGAACCAATGCGACATAGCTACGTTGGTTTCCTATACAAAAATCTCTTGGGGCTGGTGTTTATTGCATTCGTCATTTTTGGATTGAAGCATTTGAGCCGCAAAAAATGGGCCCCTGGTTATTTAGGGTTAATCGGGGGTCCGGGGTGAAATCCTACCCAATTATAAATAGATTATCATAAACCATCAAAAACGGATTTCTATTAAACAACCAGTATTTCGTGGAAAGTAAGAGGTTGCAGGTATTCTTCGTAGCTACGTTTTCCCATAACAACACGTTGCACGGCACCCTCGCCCACGAGAAAAAGGGTTGATCGACCCTGAAAGGCGGCAACAAAAACCTTTGTAAAGTGTCCTACCTGGAACGCCAAGTGTCCTATTTTTTTTCGGCAACTTTACCCCTAAAACCAGCAACTTTTGCCTTAAAAATAGGGCACTTGGCTTTCCAGGTACACGTTTTTGTTTTTGAAGTTTGCTACTGGGATGTCCTGCTGGTAGTTAGGATCAATGGATTATTTCACCCGTATGAGTAGGTTGATTTCGTCCCGTGAAAAGATGAAATAAACCAACTTACTAACTATAGGTACTAACTTCCATGGACACCCTACTAGGCTACTCAGCATCCATGGGACGATTGTATATTTACCTCACATTCACATGAAGGGTTATGGTATTCATGTAGGTTCGTATATACTATACTTTTTGGATCTTTTTGGATGGTACAGATTGATTGCTTTACAGGGGCCGGCCCGTCAAACTTATAGATTATCATCGATCTGTTAGAATCCTTCGAACTGTTTGACCAAACCACTGGTAACAATCCAAAGTCCGACACAGCATGCTCAGAAAATAGTGTTGTTTTTCTTTCCATGTATATTGATATTTACACACATGAGCAATGAAAAAACTTTCATTGTTTGGGGCATATAGGCGGCTATACTACCCGATTATGTGTGGATTTTATAATTAGCAATTATAAGTATAAGGATTCTTATTAAGCAACCAGTACAATTCAAAGTAAGGCCGGGTATTTTCCGTGGCTCACATGTCGGTATATTTTTTTCTATAGATACTATCCCCCTATTGCCAAAAAAAAAAAATGAGGGCTACCTCTGGCAATCTGACGATTTTCGTAGAAAGCCCTGATGGACAATCTGAGCAAGTTCGCGTATTTGAATCCGATGAGATCCAGGACAGCCCGTGGACAGTACCCAAAGTTTGGGACAGAGATGGAACGTTTGGGAGCAAAACTCACCATTTTGGGATCCCCTGTTTTTTTGGTAAAAAATTTGTTGAAGTCGTTATTTGTAGAAAGGTTCAAAGCTACAGGCATGAAATCAAGACAAACATGAAAAACTAGGATTTTTTAAAATGTTACTTTTGTTTTCTTGTGCACGTTCAAGAAGGAATTTCTCGAAATATTTGAAAATATTTGTGTGTTTTGTTTTTGATAGTTTGCATATGTTTGGCTACTATAGCGGCATTGCCAGCAGCACACACCAAACATGTTTGCCGTTTTCGATAAATTCGGCTGTGACCATACTACTCGTAGCATACTTAATAGTCAAAATGCAAACAAAAACGGGTGGAGATGGAACATTACCTCAACTATTTGTTCAATTTCCGCTATGGCCTGGAAGAGATAGACTAATTGTGGGTTTTGCTAGCGAGTGCAGATGGAAGAACTTCCGAGAAGAAACAATGAATAAACAGTTTTGTTTCGCACTGATTTTTTTTAGTATTTTGTGTGTCTGTGTGGGTGTACAAAGAATTTGTACATTCACATGTGTATATATGATTATATTTCTATTTATATTTACATATATATGTTTGTTTGATATAGTAAATATGGGTGCATTTTGCTGTACTTCATCTGAATTTTGATTGTGATACTAGTGACCTTCAGGGTGCAGAAACTGTTTACAAAAGCAACAAAGCAAAACACTTTGTTTCACCAAGAAAGGTTCTGAGCAGAGTATTCATTCTCTTTTTGAGGCAGTTCAAAGCGTTTCTATGAAACCCGGCTCTATTTGTCCGATACCATCCATGTATGGTATATGTATATTTATTGTATATTTACCTACATTTGGTGGATTTTTATGGTAAATGTAGGTAAGTGTATACATTATGTGGATGCTATGGGCGAGGTATTCGTTTTTTTATGCCAAAAAATGTCTTGAAAACAAAGAAGTCGGGTCTTGAAAAACACAGATTCGATCACTTGGCGATCTTCGTTTGTCATATCATTACAGCTGTTTTAGGTATCAGCAAATGAACATATATATATATATATATGTTTTGTATAATTACACAAACTACTCCTCATCTTCCAGTTCCCTATTATATATTTGAAGCCGGGGGTCTCGTTACCTAGAAATATATTTATATATAAAAAAAATATATGTATATTGGCAACTGGGAGCCTGGTTCCAAATACATAAGGGACTGGAAGATCGTTCGGGTATGTTTTTCTTTTCCAAGGTGCAAATTGATCTTTTGGACCAATCGTTTTACTGTGTCTCATGCCGCCGGAATGGTTAACCTCTCGCTTCAACGTGTGAGGCAACTAATTTTGTTTACACAGATATCTTTGATGGTGGGAGGATAGTGACTCGGATGCTCATTTTTGGTGGATGTTTACACTGAGTGATTAGTGTTACTAAAGTGCTAATGGGAATCTTACCGGTTCAATATAGGAATGAATCAATCGTGTTTATGGCGCAAAACGAATAGTGACTAGTCGCATGTACTAATACCAAGGAAATCATCAAAGTGGATCCAGCCTCTAATCCAGTCAAATAATACTTCTCGCGGTCCGTAGTGTTTTGAGGTATCCTTCCCAGACGTTTGGTGTTTGAGGTTGCAGGCCTTAGACATCCAGTCATACCTCTTGAGAATGTGTCTTCTTGGTAGGTTTCATGGGTCCAACTATCTTCTCAGGAGGTGGCCCTGGGTCCCAGCCTTTTTTTTTGTTTTCCATATTTTGACGGCCCCCTACTAATAGGGTGTAATTTCTTTCCTCTGCACATCGATTTTTTCAGGGTTGGCAACCCCCACGTGTACCCGAAATAGCCGGCCCTATCAAGGGCGAAAAAAAAACAATAACCGCAAATTGGTTTCCCTTAATAAGGCCTTCTCAAACTAAACCCCAAGGTTCTAGTGAGGGGTAGGTTGACCAGCCACAATACTACAATGTGGGATGGAACCCACACATGAAGTGCTCTTCCAGTTGGCTTTAAGTTACCACAGGATGAATTTCAAAGGGAGAAGGGTGATTCATTATCCCTCTGAGCTTTTCGGTCGCCATCTTTTTAGTCATAATTGTTGACCCCTTTTTTACCCATATAATTTAAACGTGTTTTTGAGATCTATAAATATTATATATATATATTTTACAGTATACATACAGATTTTATTCAAATCAGTGACGCATCACCACATTGCAAAAACAGAACACCCAAACCTTTGGGTTCATCATCGTCGATGAAAATCGCCATCGCGAGTCTCCTTGGGTTCCCGGCCAGCTGAGGAAGGTACTTGGAAGGTCATCTTCCTTCCTGCACCAGCTGCCGGTGCGGATGTGGGTCGTGTTTTATCAGGATGTTGGCATGGTTTTGTGATAGTTTGTTCGCTGAGTGTCGTTGGATAACAAAAACTTTTGGGGGTTGTCAAAGTGACATCCTAATCACAAAAGCATTGCCGGGCCTGGACAGCGAAAAAAGGGGATGAATTACAATTTTGAAGAGAGTTTGTAGTCAGTTTCGGGAGATGCGAGGAATTGCGTTGCTTAAAAATTGTAAGTTAACGAGATAGAGAGTATCTTCCACCTGGCAGTCTAGAAATTTGTTTTGAGTTTGAAAAGCATGACATACACCAAACAAAATGGTCTCGAGAAGGAAAAACTTCCAAAATTACGAATAGTTGCCTTTTTCTTCCAAGAAAGCAGCCACCAAGTACTCCCAAGTGAAACTCAGATTGCGTTTCTGTTTGAAATAAAACAGCTTCGGTGGCCTCTGTGATGTTTTTTTTTCTTCTACCCGTCCCAAGAACTCACAGCCACCCCCTCCAACCACAAAATTTGGAACGCCATTGACATTGTTTTCTTACGACAAGTTTCAAGCATCCCGAGTGCAGTCAATGGGTGACTAATCCCAAGGATCCACGAAGGTGAACTTATTTCCCCGACAAGTCTTGTTCTGTTTGGACGGGTATGCGATTGCACGGGTATTTCAGCATCTGTGACAAATAGTCTTACCCAGAGTGACACGCTGCAACGATTCGAATCGATTCGCATCAATCTCACAGTGCTCCGGACAAAAATCTCGTCCGCCGCAGACTACACGTTCGCAGCTGGCTCTCTGAGCTTTGGATTCGTGCAGTGCGCATGACGCGTGAGGTGGCGTGGCGTCAAGATTCAACCCCTTTGGGGTTTGGTTCCCCCATGGGTTTGGTACCCAGAAAAAGGATAAAAAAGGGAGACGGTTTGTGATATGCAATGCACCAGCGAAAAAGATTACAATTCAGCCAACCAACCGGCACCACGGTGGTTTCAGTTGACACAGGAAACCACGGATTTTTGTTGCAACGTGATGTGAATGCCACTCATGAGCCACAGTGGGTTTCCTAAGGGATGAAATTCGATCACCTGTTATTCCAAAGTACTTCTGAAACCAGCCATTGTGTAAATCACGTTTATCCGTTTTGTGGTTTAAAATTTTAGGTTTTTTGATGTTTGTTTCGTATCCGTTCATCACGGCAAGTGTGTGACTGGGGTGCCCTTCCTTTTTTCTCAGCAAGCGATTCAATCCCACAACGATGTTTGTTTTGAGAACTTAAATGATCGATCGATTCGTTTGGATGGTTCAAAAGAAAGATCCAGAAGATGCCATGACCAAACACCTCCCAATGCCCAAGAAATACAGTACTGCCCGATAGAAACATTCAGCTCACTAGATATCACTAGATGTGATATGTTCGTACGAACTTTCTCAGGCCTTCATGCGCAATATTTATGGCCCATCCTTACACCCAGTCTCTTGAGGCCTTTCAGCGACATGCTTCCACGTAGTGTTGCAAGTGCATTTCGTGATATGCTTTCTTTGGAACCGTCCCTTCGTGAAATCATGCATAGCGCCGTGGGTTTTCAAAGGCGCTTGGTGGCGGCAAGACTGGAGCCTTTTTTTGGAAGTATTCGGACTAGACTCATCTATTGCAAAGTCCTTGGGGGTTTGCATCTAGCACCAAAAAGAACCCAAACCAATCCCACAAACTCTTTTTTTTACTGGGCCCAGCATCGCCGGAAAGATAATATATAAGTCACAATGCCCTTCCAGCTTAGTTGGGTGTGTCTCTCCACAATTGCAGTGTGGCCTCGGCTGACTGGTTGCAGCATTTCGGCAAGCAAGGGCTATACACTTGATTTTCCGGATGTTTTGGTTGGACGGTCTGAGCACCTCCCATACTGAATTTCGGCTTGGGTGCAAAAAAGGGTTGGCACTCTTCGACGTCACAGGTTTGTAAAAATATCCAGTTTCTACTTCAGTTTTTTTGGTTTCAGGGTTGTGTCCAGGTTCATGATTTCTGTTTTGTTTTGCCAAATATTTTGTCATATTCCATTGTTTTGGATGCAGTGCACACTTGTCATGCACGGGTTCACTATACACCTTTTCCGTTTGATGTCCTTCAATGGGATGGAGAAGTCTTTAGCATGCCTCATTATAAAGAGAGATGTTTTTTTATCCCCTAAGGATGTTTTTGCTGCTCCAAAGGCCGAATCCTCACATGCTGCAAAAAGACTGGCAGATTTGCAGATTGCGCATGGTGGCCATAGTGTGTCCCAAAAGTTTGGCTATTGATTTCAAGATTTTCAAGATTTCAAAAATGTGGCTTTCGAAGCATTTATTTTCCTTTAAAGATTTGAATAACGTGAATAACCTATATCGGGCCCCCCTAAACCAACACATCTCTTTGACATATCACTCTTTTCACGATTTCATTTCTCACTGTGTCCGGGTGCTTTGGCAGTGCGTATGCTCAAAGTTGGATTCCAAATCAGAGACATGATCCAAATGCATAGGCAAACCAAGGTTGGTCCGTTTTTGTTTTTTCATTGTGAACTGTGAACATGATAAAGTGAAAAATGTATAAAACATGTTCCTTATTACTGTATATGACTTTTCTTGTACATACATGTATAGGTTATGTGTATTCAATTCTGGGAATACATGTAGCAAATCTTGGGTTTGCCACCCTGGTGATTTTTTGCGAGTGCTCTGAACAAAAAGAAAAGCCAGCCGAAGTGCGGTGTCTCGATGATGATGATGATGATGCGAATTTTGTCACTGGCGATGGTGCTCTTGCTGACGGAATCGCAGAAGTCAGGCTGTAACGATGTGAAGTGTGTGGATGAATAGGGGCCACTTGGATGTCTTGGGTGATATTTCTATGGTTGTGGAGTTTGGCAATGTTGGAAAGTGACAGGTTGAAAGATTCGAGAGAACGTGTCCTTTCGGAAAGATGACAGTCATGAATCATTGATTTAAAAAGAACAGGGGCAAGATGAAGAAACTGAAGCCCCTCCTTAATGATAGGGAGGCTTCAATCAGCGCATCTTTTCACATTTTCTGCCGGTTTCAATTACAGAAAAGGCTGTTTTTTTTGGATGGAAACATCCATTGGCTGCACTCATGCGCACATGCTTATCGCATGGGATCAAAGTATGGTATGTTGACCTAGGCTTATGCGCGAGAAGTATTTCAAGAAAAATAATTCTTTTGATATTTGCATACGTGTGTGAGTGATACCTGGATGTCAAACACCCTTGAAGGATATAATAGTAAGTACTGCAAGCCAATTGTCCCTGTTTGGAGGGCTGATGAGAAATAGCAGACCAACAGGTTGCACTTACATATAGCGTCACATTGTTGTCCTTTTATTTGAAGGAGATGTCCTGTTCGTTTCGGCTGTTTGACAGCCTTATTCATTCCAAAAAAAGGGCATTGTCGGCGAGTCATGATTTCTCGTGAATGATTATAGTCTACCCAGATCAGTGCTAGATACAGACGCTTAGATTGGGTGATTATGTGCTGCCAGCCCACATGCTACCACAACAATACTATCTACCCTGCCTCTTAAGACTGTATGGAGAGGACTTTTTTGCGTCCCAGATACCTCTTCAAGTTGGATACCCCCTCAGAATCCAGGTACTTAGATGTCCCGGGAAGTTAGTAAATGGTTAGTAAATGGGTTATAATCCCAATATATCCCATTTATAAGTAGGTTATAACCCACTTACTAACCATATACTAACTTCCTGGGACATCCAGGTATGTCCTTTTTCGGAAGGGAGAAAACACTTCAAATCCTATTCTTTTCCCATGGGATTGGAACCCAAAACATCCTAGTCGACCTAGGAATGGGTTTGGATTCTTATACTGTAGGATTAAGGAAAAATTCTCTGAACCAACGATTTTCGGTTTTCTTTTGTGATGCCGCTGCGCCTGAAAAAAAACTTGAGGTTTTTGCAGTTGCACACGGACAGGTCGCTTGGGTTGATGAGGGCCCCAGCGGGTTAGTACCTTTATCTACAGCAACAAAAATCAACCGATCAGATTGAAAGACACATCATGTTAATATCATGTTGTTTTTATTGAATCATCTGTTTTGAGGTATATCTGGACCAAGAGTCCCCAAAAAAATCATGCAATATATATTTGGAAAATACGTCGGCCGTGTCTCGCACATTTTGGGAACCTACTAAAAAATCAAGCTTTGGAAACCCTTTGGCCGCCATGTTTTGCATTAAAGAAAATATCCATATTGATCTGAGTCATCTGGCCTGGGTTTTTAAAAAAGTGCACAACCAATGCTGCGAACGAAGAGCGTGCTTGAGAATACGAAAACCCAAGGCCCTACCGCTGGCGGCAACGGCGTCGGCCACGTCGCCGCTACCATCCGTACCTAGGAACTGGCTGAATCCTTTCCCGTTGAGGGCTATTTGCTTCGTACCCCTTTCGGGTGTGTAATCTCAGGACTTGTTTGTTTCGTGGCTGTAAGAATATGTAAGACTGTTTTTGCGTGTCCTTTTGCAACTATCGTGGCATAGTGGCTTCTTTTGCGGTTCTGAGGTATGGTCCCACGTCCACTAGCAGCACCTCCACAAGCACTTCCACAAGCTCCTCCACAAGCACTTCCACAACCACCACGACGAGCACCACGACAAGCACTTCCACAAGCACCACCACAAGCACGACGACGAGCACCTCCACAAGCACCTCCACAAGCACTTCCACAAGCTCCACAACCAGCACCTCCACAAGCACTTCCACAACCACCACGACGAGCACCACGACAAGCACTTCCACAAGCACCACCACAAGCACGACGACGAGCACCTCCACAAGCACCTCCACAAGCACTTCCACAAGCACCACGACGAGCACCTCAACAAGCACTTCCACAAGCACCTTCACAAGCACCTCCACAAGCACCACAACAAGCACCTCCACAA
>DF239085.1:84806-106446 GCA_000507305.1 Breviolum minutum Mf 1.05b.01 | reverse complement strand
CCACAAGCACCTCCACAAGCACCTCCACAAGCACTTCCACAAGCACCACGACGAGCACCTCAACAAGCACTTCCACAAGCACCTTCACAAGCACCTCCACAAGCACCACAACAAGCACCTCCACAAGCACTTCCACAAGCACCACGTCGAGCACCACCACAAGCACCTCCACAAGCACCACGACAAGCACTTCCAAGTTATATTAATTCTTTTTGGTTCCAATTTTGTGGGGTTTGGTTCCAACCTTCTGTGTTTGGAAGCTATGTTACCAATGACATCAGCAACCTTGTGGTGATCTCTCCACAAGAAGACGATATCCTTGAGCCCGCTAGACACTGTCATCTCCTTTTGTTAAAACCCACCCACCCATCCAATGGTGTCATGTTTTGACACACAACATTGCTGGCAAAGTTGGCAAAGAAATTTTAATCCACCTTACAGCCACAGCAAAGATGACAGTACTGTCAGGTTGCTGGGGGAGACGGGAAAGCAGCGGCTCCATGCATTGAAAGTTGGCCTGAAATTGCATCCTTTGCATTTGTGAAGCATTGGCTTGTGCCCACAGTGCTGATATAAAGTTTATATCAGCACTGTGGGCACAAGGCCATGAAGGAGGCGGACTTTAGCGAGATCCAAGCTCGCTTGCTTCAATGTGCAAACATGCACAGAAAATGGTAGAAGTTGGCCACATGGTTTGGAAACATTTGTTTCCAGTTTAAACGGTCCAATCCTCATCAAGTATATATATATATATAATATGTTTACCTTGTTTTTTTTCTAAGCTTCACCCTAGATACTCTGTGTATTGTTTCTGCCAGGCAGATTTTTGGCCAGGTTTGAAACATGTGATGCATCGCCTAGATGAGGCCTGGAATGTTTCAGTGTTTGTGGCAGCCTCACTAACTTAATGCAAAAACCATTTGGCTATAGCAAACTTTCAGTAGATTCCAAAAAGAAACAGCCAATGTTCCAATGAAAGAATGTTTCTAGGGTGCACATTAAAAGGGTTACCAAGGAGAATCATAAGACATGAGAATCTTTCTTTTATATCCCAACGATACAAAATGAGAAGCTTTCTAGGGCGCATACATGATGTTCAAAATAATTTTGTGCCTTTTGAAACAACACTTCTTTCAGGTGGCAAACATCACTGGGCGTACACTGTGCCAAGGACCTGCTTCTGTGTGACAGCTTCGGGATGTGGAATTATGAAATTATGAATGTACCAATAATTCCCAACTTAATATCATTGTGAATAGGTCACACACATGTATATATTTGTATGTGCTAGAAAACAGATCCCCTTACAGGTTTTTCTCCTTTTTAAGGGCTTTTTGGTGCCTATCAAATCATTGGCCCAGGAGAACCCAGCCCAAATCTTCAGCCATCAGCAATTTGTCCCCAGGCTGGGTGTGGCAACAGGAAGTAACAATTCTAATTTTAAAACTTCAAGGTTTATTGATTCGAGGTTTATTCGAATTTATTTTGCATCCCTTGGAAATGCATCCTTTGGAAATAACTTGATCTTGCCAAGATCCCAGAGCTACAAAGAATATTCTCCATGAGCGCCACGCACCAGGTTGACGGCCTGGATGTCCAATGGTGTGGGACCCTGCAAACTGCTGGGTACGAATTTAGCAGGATGAAAGGTGCAGTTTTCATGAACCTTCCTTTTGTCCGGAAGTTTGGGTCCAGACCAATTGTTTAGAGCACATCATAAATCATGGACACCCAAAAGTTCAAAATTCAAAGAAGAATCCTATGGGTAACCATGAACCTGAGATTTGGATCATTGTTTGTTTTTTCACCCAAAAATCAAACCAGCCAAACGTGGGATAGCCATGGATTTGGAAGCGCTCTTAAATGGGCGATCTGGGGCAAAGAAACGCCCTGCTGCTGCTGCCCCACCAGCAGCCAAGAGACCCTGTGCAAACATGATAGACCTTGATCCTGGTCACTCTGATGTTGAGAATCTCTTGGACACCGAAATTGAAAAGGAACCACCATCCAGGGAGTTTCTTGGTTTAAATTTCTCATACTGATGATTTCTGATGTAGTTGGTTTCTTGAACATTTATCATTTATCAGCAACAAATTAAGTCCATCTATCTCACACTTCCCGTTAGGCAGGCGCATCCTACACTGGCACCTTTTCCAGATCCAACCAGCTACAGATCTCTGGGGTTTTAGCCTTAGGAAACCCATTGAGGAAAATAATTGTTAGCTGTATGAACTTTAGATGTTTGAAACATATGTCAGTAGCTTTTCACATGTGCCCTCATCACTTGAGGAAATGGGCAGAGACATTACTCCTCCGAAGTGCTGCGCTCTTTGGGGAAGACTTTGTCAAAGACAAGCTCCGTACACTGAATGCATAATTTCTATGTATTATTTCTATTTTTCCAACATCAAATAGCTATATACATCGACCTTCCACCCCCAGTCAGGTAATTGTGAGTGGAAGGCCTACGACCTCTTCGGTGGATGCTTGTGTCTTCGGCAGTCCTGGTGGATGATTCAGGCTGCAGCGAAAAAGCTTTGGGGGTTGGAGGTTGGTGGGAGCTTTGGATTCAATGCTTCTTGGTGTGACGCATGTTTGAAACAAACCAACTTTGAATGAATTGGATTGAAACAGCCTCATGCTTTTGAACCAATTTTGAAAAGAACAAACTTTGTTTTCAACTTGCCTCATCTTCAGTTTTGATAGAATGGGGTTCCTAAGGTTGAGAGGGACAGGGCATGCATCAAGTTGCACAACCAGATTGCCGGTGATGCTTGCTGTTTTCCGAATATCTTGGACTTAGTGGAACCATGCCATGGGAAGAACAACTGGTGCCCTAAGAATCTACGCATCAAAACAGTAGCATGGTGTGTTGTTCACAAGAAGATGTGCCTGGGACTTTTCAACAACACTGTATTGCATTCCTCAACATAGGGTGATAATATTTTTTTGCCCCAATAGATGTTTTTGTTTGATGCAACCCAAGGTGCAAAGTCGATATCAAGAAAGATGACCTTGGGCTACTTGGGGCTCCATGCATTCTTTTTAGTTCGCAGCATGGCTGATCAAATCAAGTACACGGTCATTGGTCAAATTGATGTAGTCCCTTTTCAAGAAGATTAGAATTATATTATAATATAGATTCCTGCCCTTTTCCTCAGGTATGGAAAAAGGGAAGGGTTCAAGGACAAGGAGAAGGCCAAAGTTCACTATGCATCGGTGAAATTTCAGCAAAAATCTGCAGTTTCATTGCACGAAAACGTGGTGCATTATGAGCAGGACAGGGTGTTTTTTGATTTTGATATTGTGTAAGTCAATGCGAACGTTTAGAACAGTTGTAATTAAACATCCTAGAACTTGACAGACAGGATTTCTTGGAAGAGCATCTACCAAACCACAAGATTCAAAAAGCTTTGCCCTGTCCTCAATTTTTGATTCTCAGCATTTTCCAGCCATGTTAAAGTAGATGGTCAGGAACAGGTAGGTGTCTTCAGACCTCTGCCCAGGCTGGACCCTCGCATGTTTGGAATTCCAAACAACCGCATTCGTGCATGGCGGATCATCTACAATGCTAGGCTGCGCAAGTGGGGGTGTAAGTGGAACTTGGATGAAATTGCATCTATAATTTTGCGCCCCATGAGTGAAGACCTGAAATTGGATTTCAATGTCTATCTCCGGCCTCTCACACCTATGCTAGCTACCCAAGAATCTGACCTCAGCGAGTGCCTTGTTTTTGTTAAAGGATGTTGATCTAAGTATTGTTGAAGCCTGTTTGCTTATCCCACCAAGTGCCTTTTGATTGATCCCATCAATGAAATCTTTTTTTCCGCCATCTTAGGTGCCAACAATTCCACCTCCAGAAATTCAGGGAAGCACAGCCTCAAAAGCGTCTCTATGATTTATCAGCAAATGTGGATGTACGAAAACGCACTGAAACCAAAGCAAGTTGTCTTCCATGCCTAACCACATCTTCCCAACTGTGGCTACTTGACTTGAAAACTATGGAGATACAAGAATGGATGGAAGTTATAAAACTTGAGAAAAATCAGAATGACAGCTTTAATTTTAGTTACTGTTTATATAGATTCAGTTTGCATCTGTAGTACTCAAAATGTCGTGTACAGCCCCTGTGCCCAGGTCTGAGAATGCTAGGCGATTGATGACTGGCGAGGAGCAGCTTGCTGCTTTGGGTTACCCGTGCATTCAGCAATTGGCTGCGGTGGCACAGGTGGTCACCTGGCACAGGCTTTACTGTAGACATTTTCTGGGTTAAACATTTGTTTCCAATAGGTTTCCAGTAGTAGTAGAACACTATTTGCTTTTCCATTCATGAATTTGTTGTTAAGGAACGAGTGGATCTTTCAGACTACTCAACATCAAGTTTACGGAAGATGGCAGGGAACGGAATGAGTCTTAGTTCAGCAGGGTTTGCTCTCCTGATGACCATTCTCTGTGTAGAGAAGAAGGCCTAGAAGGGAAACTTGGTCCATCAGACTATAAAATTTATAATTAATATGGCTCTGCAATTAGCTCGACCTTGCTTTTGACTGCAATGTGTCAACCAAAAAATATGGGATGGTCGGTGCTTTTCTGCATGCAACCCAACACCATTTACTTTAGCAGCAAACTTGTCCTGATGATGATTCGGTATGAATTGTAGTTTGGATTTGTGTCATTTATGATTGTGTTTATATGATATGTGTTTATGTTTCTGATGTGTTTATGTCAATGATCGTAGATATTTCTTTCAGTTCAGCGAACCTGTTCATGCCCCCGTTTGGTAGAGAGCCTGGTGAAAAAGATGCCAAGCCCCTCCCATTCTTTTCACTCAGCAATGCCGCCAAACCTCGCCGGAGAGCAGCTTCAGCTACTTCGGCCTTTGCACCCGAAGGCGCAGAAAGGTGTGATGGGTTAGAAGCTCCAGCTGCAACTGTTGGATCAAAACAAGTACTTCCAAAGGTCACACGCCCTTTTCAAGATGAACCTGGGGAGGAAGACCTAGACAAAACTGCGAAACACCCGCAAAAGCGGGGTTCATCGTCAAAAAAGCTACCATTTCAAGATGAGTTTGCCGAAGATTATGCACCTTCTGCTAGTGATGATTCTGATGATAGTCCCAAAGATTTTGAAAGCAAATCGCAATCAGTGTTTTCGTTGGGCTGGCAATCAATGCTTACTCTTCAGAAAGCTGGTTTTTGGAAAGATCACAAAGATGATGGCCAACCTCCAAAGAAAAAACGTGCATATGACAATAGCAAGCGAAGTTCTGAAGCATTGTATCTACAGAAAGATGGAGGAGATGTTTTCAAAAAAAGAGGGTCTGATGAATCCCGACTCAAGCTGCTATTCCAACAACAATCATGCCGGTGTGCCATGACGGCGAATAAACGTATTTTGGTTTCTGTTTGAAAATCCCCCAGAGCTCTTCAAGACTTTTTTCAAGTTCAAGTCAATATAAGCACTGAAATATGAACTTGTTTTTATGTCAACAAAGGCCACCCCTTAGTTCACTGGTGTTTGAATCTTGGGCCCAGGTGCAAGCAAGGTGTGCTTCACCCAGTTTGCCTCGTCCGGGTCGCTGAAACGGTTTGTGGCTGATTTCTGGAAGCTAGACAAGCCTGATCAAGATTCATTGGACCCTTTGATGGCCAAATTGATCAAGAAGTTATTCCTTTTGCTGTTTCTGATGGTTTCTGTTTGGGTAAGTTATTTCTGTCATGGTTTCGAACTCTTGTGATTTGAAAGGTTCCATTTTGCAGTTGACTCTTCTTGATTGTTTGCATTTGGAAAACCAAGCACAGCTAAGTTACAACTATCTTCAGCTGGGGATTCTGGTCGTACCCAATGCAAACTTCTGGAATATGATGTTGGGTTGAAGTGCTTGGCTGCTCTCCTGGGGGTAGGACAAGCAAGGCTTCGTAGATCCATTGCCTGTACACCAGATTTGCGTTTTGGGAAACGCCAGCATCACAGCAGGGCAGGGACATGGACAGTGGATTCATTCCTACAAGTTGCCTATGACTCGATAGCAGAAACCCTTCCGGACCAGTACTTCGTACAAAAACTGATTTGTTGAATTCTGTTTTGAAAGCTTTGAATCTATGGATCCTTTTATATCAACATCCCCAAGGTTAACATCTTCCAAACCATCATCCCAGAAAATCCCCGACTTAGGTTTGTTCGCAGGGGAAGAGCGTCTCGCCCCAAACCTGATTTAGATGATGATGCTCCCAGCGATTTTGAGGAGCTTGCTTCGGACCTTGAGAATGAAGAGGAACTCAAAGGATGGCTCAGCTCGGTGCACTTGAAGTCCAGGGGCCTCATTCCTGGAGAAACACTAGTTCGGAAGTTTTTACCACCAGGGACGGTTATGGATTTATACGAACACTACAAGGCAACTCAATCCTTGTTGGGTGGGCATTGTGTTTCGTCCCTAGGCAGTTGTTTATCATTTTTTTGTGTGGATATTCCCCCACAAGTTCTCCTGAAGATTCCTGAAGAATATCAACTGTGGTGAGTTTGTCTTTCCTTGGGGGACTGGTGGTATTAAGGTATGGGACATTCAATGATGTCTACAAACGTCGTTGGTCAGATGTCTTGCGATTTCGTCAGCGCAACCTTTTCACTACTTGTGAAGTATGTTTTGCATTGAAAGGCCAACTGAATGACAAGAGTCTTTCCATGGAACAAAAGTTGGGTTCTTTGAAGCTCTACAGAAGCCATCTTCATGCACAGTTTTGTGATCGTACAATCATCTGGCGGTTACAATCCGAGTCAGCAGACCCTTCCACTGATATCTTGGTCATTTCAACGGATGGATTAGACCAAAGTAAATTTGCCCTGCCACGGGAGCCAGAACTACGCAACAATGCAGCTTTGACCCTGATCCCAAATTAAAGATCCGGCTTATGTTTTTCTAGGTTTGTGGGAATTGATGTTAGATCCAGAAAAAGCATCTCAATCATTTCAAACCTCCAGGATTGTCATTGGTGGGTATGTTGAGGGGATGCAAAAAGCAAACAGTTGTTACCTCATTTCTTAGACTTCCAATTGTTAATTAAGGGGAAAGCACATTTTCCCACGGCTCAAAGTACATGGAGCCTGGGCCTTTGGCTACACCCTCAATGCATTCATCATGGATGAGACGATGAAACATGATAGCTCAACAATCCTTGAAATTCTCACACAAACTGTGGAAGATGTCCCTTAGGCTTGAATTTACTGTCCTTGGAATTTTTCTTTTTAGCCGGTCTTCTCCCACAAAAACTTCAAAAAGGGTCTTCTCCCACCAAAACTTCAAAATGGGTGGTTCTTAATGTCTAGCCCATCCCAAGCCTATCAACATCTAATCACCATGTTTTCCAGCTTGAGGTTTTTCACATCTGTGAAGTTGACGGCCGACCGAAACCCAATGTCCTGATCCTCAATGAGCCTGGCAAGCAGGTGGAAAACTTTTGTTTGAGATTGTTGGAGGGTTGGCCAAAACCCTTTTTGGTTCTTCTTTTTTTTGTTTGAGATATGGGGAGATGGTTTTTTTAAATCCCATTATGAACCAAACTTAGGCCGACAATACGGTGAGGGAGGCAAAAAACCAGTTCGTCATTGGTTTCCTGAACCTGTTGGTACAACAAGGTCGATTCAAGCAATGTTGTTTTGCATCGCTGCGTAAGAGCCATACACACTGCAGGATTGGTTGCTAGGCTCATCATAGGACTTTTGTATGAATCTTTGCTTCTGGGAACATGGTTGCAACCCCCAAGGGATTTTTCAGGTATAGATATTTTTGGCTGACAATCAAACTTGAACTAAGACCAATGCTGGGGAATTATTTCAAGAAGAATATCATGTGAATCATCTTTGCAAACCCCGGAAGATTGTGTTGCATCCATCAGAGATGAACTTTCGAAGCCTACAATCAAAGACTGGTTGGGTACAAACACTCGTTTACGAGTTGAACGTCTGGGATCTTCTCGAGACTGGAGGAATCACTTGCCATCTACTGGGGTGAAACTGGAGGGTGGACTTCTCCGTGATGATACAGGGAACCATTTTTTTCTCAGTCTCCAGCGAAAAGGTTGGGGGTTTTCAACCTTCCCCTAATACACCATTTTTTGGGAAAACTCAAGACCAGTTTAAAGTGGAGTTTTTTAACCAAGTCATGGTGCTAAAGAATCTGTTACCTTTTGCCCCTCAGATGTACCAGCTGCTTTGGCCTCTGAGATTGATCGCGGCAGTTTTCGTGGGAGACCATCACCTCATGATGTAGTGTGTCTGATCAAACGGCACATTCAAGATGAAGCTCTTTCTCAACCCCCACTTCTGGTTTTGACCCAGGGTCGAGGTGAAAACTTTAATTTGGTGCCAACACAGAAGATACCAGTCAGCACTTCACTGATGGGTCATGCCCCAAAGATTTTTCTTTTTAATGTTGTTTGGGACTTGTTTTTTTATTTGAACGATTATTTAAGATTCCTCCCTGAAACCATTCCTAACTATCCTAACTGAGGAGGATGAACAATTGGACTGCAAAGTCCCAAAAGGACTATCATGAACTAGCCCGAGCTGTGGCCACCTGTTATGGGCATAAGTACGATCGTGCTGTCAAATATTTGGAAGAATTGGCAAACAATGATTTTTGGAGGGAGTCAGAGTTGAAAGCTCTACCATGGCATTCTCTCCCCGCAAACAATCAAGGAGTACTGGATGCTAGATATGTAATGCATCCAGCTGTCCTAAATTCACTGGCCCCAGTTATGCCCTTGAGGGCAATCTTTGGAGGTGACCGCCAGGTCTGAGGAACATGTGAGTGAAAAAAGTGTTGAGCACAAGGAACCCCTTTTGTTCGAGTTACAGGAAATTAGTGAATTCAAAGAGAAACAAGTTGCTGAATTCTTGGGAAGAGATCTGTTGGGAAATTCATCAAATGTAAATGTTTCTATCTATTTTTTTCCACTGAAATATTTGATTCCTGAACAGGGGTGTAAAATCAACTTTGATGAATTTAACCAGCAGGTCTCGTCCCCAAAAAATCGATGCACCATCCATTTTGTTTTCCCGGATTTTCAATGCACCATGGCTGGATCTACGTGTGATTTCCGATGCACTATGGGTGAGTCTACAGGATTTTCGATGCACTAGGGTGGTCTCCGTCCCCAATGTCGATGTTCTGGACGAGGGCCAGTGCATTGACTTTGACTGCCCCCAAAAAATCAAGATGAGTCGATTCAACAAGGCTTACACCGTTGACTTTTTTTGGGATTCCCAAAAAATTATCGATGGCCTGAACCTGGGGCAGTGCATTGATCCTTTGTGTGATATTTTTTGGTGTTTTATTATTATTTTTCCACCCAAAAAAAAATAAAACCATAGAAAATTTCACATAAAGGATCGATGCACTGGCCCAGGCCCAATGCGTTGATCTTTTTTTGAAATTCAAAAAAAAAGTCGATGCACAAAGCATTGTTGAATCAAGAGAAATATTTTGTGTATACCCTGCAGGGCTTTTGATCAGGATCCCAAGGTAAGGATTTTGTTTTGAGGTGGCTGCCTGCCACTGCTATGGCCCTCTGTGCCTTCAGGGCAAAGCTTGAGGAACACACGTCTGGACCCAATGGTGAAGCTGATCCACCTGCCAAGCGGCCATGTTCCCAATTTGATCAGCAGTTGTCGAAACTCCCTGAGGGTGATCTGACCCTAGTCAAGGATCCAAGTCCAAAAACCAATGTGTGTTTACAACAAAGTTTGGGTACAATAAGTTTTGGATAGAAACCTTACAACGCATATAGATGCGGGGTACTATGAGGGGTTTAGTTTGCCAACCCTAAAGGAGATGTTGAACTATGTCCAATCCTTCAGGGATCAAAAAGACTGCAAGGGACATCCTGCTCAGCTAGTGGTGGATATTCTAGCGTCGACTGATGCTGGTGTTTCTGAACGTCACTCCCAACTGCTAGAGAATTGGTACGCAGAATATGCCAAGAGCCGTGGCATGCAGTATCTCTACAAGAACTCTTCGGTTGAATCCTGTCTAATGATTAATGGTTGGTTTTTCTTTCCAACATCTGTAAAATATGTTGTTCTTAAGGGTATCCTTGTTTTTTCTTCGAATCCTACTTCACCCAGGAAATGAATCTTGGCATGAATGATGAGACATCAAAAATGCCAATCACATGCCTGAGGCAAGGGGGGTTTACGAAACAACATGTTTAGAGTCAAGGATAAAACAACAACACATATGTTATGTTAATGTTATGTTATGTTATGTAAAATCAGGTTAGGTAATGTTTTGCTACCTGATGTTTTGGGAACATCTGCAAATATGTTTATTTATATTCATCCCCAAAAACAAAATGGAGGTTTGATGTTCCAGATGATGGGCTTCCTACTTTGGAAGATTGGTGCACTACTTTCTACAGCATGCTTTTTTCTGGAATCGAACTAGGTCGGGAACCTTTGGATACCACAATGCCTGCTGCAGAGTCAGGCCATCAAAAGAAAAACACTGAAACATAGAGCTTCTTTTTTAAAAAGTACTTTATACTACTATGTAACTATGTATTATCACCCAGTTCCCTGAAGGATCTTGGACTGCTGGTATCGCTTCTATTCACCAAATCAAAGGATTTACAAGATCTTCTTGCGTAGCCTTTATGCTAATCGCTGCGTCTGAGCTAGATCATGTGGACCCTGGCACATCTGAGAAGTTGAAACCGATCTTCAAAGTTTTGGATCGATGTTGGTTAATTCCCTGCCACGCACCTTAGCCAAACACCATGTTTTCCTTCTATGCCAAGTGCTTTTGTTGAAACTGGTGATTGTTTGTTTGCCTTCTTTTCCAAGCTGTGTGTCTTAGTCTTGTGAAAGCCCTGTACTAAGATGAACTTTGGCATTGATGCAACCAATCGCTCGTTCAGAAATTTGACTTTAAGCTATCGGGGGGCAGAACGGCAACAGCCTAATGCGCTTCAACTCGCATTACGCTTTTCGCGATTGATGGAAATTGCTGAAACAAACGGCTCTCACGCACCATCAATGAGTACAGAGGAGCGACTGCGTGCTGTCATTGCAGATTGGCACAACTCAGGTGTTCCGGCGAAGCACAGGTTGGATGAAGACAAAATCCGTAGCATCGCAAACATTGTGATGGGCACCTGCGAAGTCCTTTGCATCATCCAAATGTAGTTTTTTACTTTGGAGATTTTGGGGCAATTCTTATAAGTTAGCCCATCGCATTTGATTTGTTTCTAGCCAAAAAATGATGGTTCTTAACTTGGTATCCCTGCTTGTTGCCTACTAGGCTTCCCGTGAAGTTCTTCGCATTCATCTAGATCAAGTGAAGTGGAAGGAGTGTGCTCTGAACACAGAGCAGCTGCGTTCAACACGCTGGATGATTGGCGCAGCGCCAAAGAATTGCAGTGCTGAGCTTCGCAAGTGTCTCACGGTTACTGAAGGCTCTCAGGCTCTACACTTGAGGCTTGTCATCCATGCTTACACTGTAGCAGGGAAGAGGGTTCGCGCATCATCCCGGCCACGTTTGCGATTGTCAGCTGAACAGTTCGATGCTATGTGTGACTACGCTTGTATGTTTTCCTCTGTTCTCACTGAAGCGAAATCATTGTCATCATGGGATGATGCGAAAGAAGAAGCAGTACTCAAAGCCTTCTTCCAGCAGTATCATGGTTGGAATTCATTTTCAAATTTTAAACTCCCCAAAACTAACCAAATCCAAACATTCTAATCATCCAATTCCCAAATGTCAAAACCTAAAATCTATCTGGATTATTTCTATAAGTTCAAAAACCCATCACCCATCACCCAGGGATTACAAAGCCGATGTGGAAGCAATCACTGCATCAAAGCTTCCAACATGGAAGTTAGAGCACTTTGGGGCTTGGCAAGACCTATGTGCCCCTCCTGCGATGCCTGCTGCACTTCCATCGGCGGCGGAAGTCCTGGAGCTTGAAGATCAAGCAAACGCTGCGCGCTTTCGTGAATTGCGTGCTAAGATATCACAAGATTGCGCAAGCATGACGCAGTTCAATGCACAGAGTGAGGAAGGGAAACGTCGTTCTCATGTGGTTCAAGTGACTCATGAACGCTCACAAATTGAAGTTGGCAAGAAGTTACTGGGATAAAAAATCACCTTGTTTGCACTCGAAAAGTTTGGGTTTCTGAACTCTAATTCTTTAGTTTTTGAACCCTACTTTACTTCTAGTTTGAGCTGTGGGCTTATGGGTGTCCAAGGCTTTGTGAAGACTTCATGGACAAGCACTGCCGTGTTGTGCTGACCACTGAGAAGGCTCCATGTGATCCTTCCTTGGATGGAATCATCAAGTCTCTGGCTATGTCCAAGCAGGCCTAATAGCGTAGTGTATGGAATATTTGTATATATATATATATACTACAGTCTGTAAATAGATATACTTGGAAGTTGAACTTTGTTGAAATGTTCTTCTTTAAATAACACCAAACAGTGACAGGTGCAAACACAATAAAGAGAAATATCACTGTAGTGTTGCTATATGTTGTTATCCATTGTTCCCTGATAGGTAACCGCTGCAGATCTGAACATCATCCTCTATATTGATTGCACAAAGTTGGGAGCGATGTCCCAGAAAGAAATCAATACTGTTGGTGATTTGGCTGAGAAGGTTCTCCAAAAGAACCCTGAACGTCCCTTAGCTTCAACATATTGCGGTATTTTTTTGTTTGAATATGAGAAAGGATGTCCAACTTAGGATTTGGTTTGTAATTTATGTTTCCAAAAACCGCCTGGCCCCCAGGTTCCTGCTTAGTCTTGCTCCCCCCACTCCTGGTGGGTTCTGATGCTGGTGCAAGCCTTCGGAAAACGATGAGGTGGTTGGTGAGGGTTGATGATCATATCCATCTTTTAAAGGATCTCTTCTTGAACATGAACATTTAGTCCAGTGATACTGTTTTTTTTTCAATTTGGAAATACTGGGCAGGAAACTTGAAGACAAATTGGGCGCTGTCAATGTGGAGACCCGACCTTTTACTTTGAATCTCAACACTGACGACTTGCACAAAAACCGTGAGATCCCTGGTGCATTCCCCTGCCATTTGGGGGTTTTGGATACAACGCTACCAATGAAGGGGACAGCTCATCGGCGTGTCCGGGGAACCACTCTTGAAGAGGATGCCACTATCAATGTGTTCTTTGATACGCAGTTGTAATTTTTTTGGCATATTGCCATCAAGTTCTTACCAACCTGAAATAATCTAGCCCTTGTCTAAAAAGGATATTACACTCTGAAAAGGATATCACACTCCCTTGTCTAAAAAGGATAATCTAGCCATCATGTTGACTCAGGTTTTGCGCAAGCTCTCTGTGGTGCCGAATGTCTCTACCTGTTTCAGAGTTTCCTCCGGCCTTGGCTGAGAAAAACTTTGTCATTCCAGGTCCTGGCGATGAATCCCTATACTTTGTGGGGAAGCACGTCGGAATCTAACTGACCAACAAGAAACCAGTCAATGGCTGGGTGGGGTTGGTGTCCCGAAGGCTATCCTGAATTCCCTCTTGAGTACCAGCCTCTGTTGTTGTACAACTGTGTGAATGCTTTGATGAAAAGAGTTTCTTTCTGAATTCGAAATGTTATCGCAAGAATGTTACGTGTTGTTTTTCCAAGGTGGTTTGAAGAAAAATCATGGTACAGTGGTGGTTCATCCAACGGCGTATGATGGGTGTGTAGAACTAGCAGCTTTGCAGTTGGGACACCCTGTTTGTGGTAGCAGCTTGATGGATGCAAGCTACAAGTGTGCCAAAGAGATTGTGAAAAATCACCTCTTGCAGGCAAGTTTGAAACATCCAAAAGTGTTGATAAGTGTTGTATTGCAATAGACTGTTACTTACAAATGTATGTGTGTGTTTAGAAGTTTCGCTCCAGCACCAGGTAGGAATAGCAAGAATAGAACATAACATCAGCCCCAAGTAGCAATAGATACCTAGCAGCATGTCAGCAGCAAATAGCAAAAATAGATTTTTAAACCCCAGCTCCAAGTAGCAATAGATTTTGTTTTACCTTAGACTTACCTCCAAACAATGTGCGCAGGTGTGGAAGGGTGGACAGTACCCGATGGACAAGGCCATGCCTCGCTACAAGAAAGATCCAGCTGTTGAAGACCTCCCCAAGCCCATCTCGATGCCCGAGCTGAAGGTGTGTCAGGTTGTCGACAAATTGCTGATTATCCCCAAAGACACCCGCAATAGATTCATCAGTGATCCAATGTTTGGCCCTGAGTGGAGGGAGATGCTTAGTCAATTTGACAAACTATGGACTTCGACAGTTGGGGAGGTGAAAGTGGAACCCCCTCAGATTAGCCCTGTCAAGAAAGAGAATCCCAAAACAGAGGAAGGAGGAACTCAAGTGGAAAAGAAGGAGGAGGAAGGGTATGACTGGTCTGGGATTTTCAAGGGAGAACCAGAAACAATTGAAGCATTGAAGGCCAAGTTTACCGATGGAATCACAGAAATTCCGGTTGCATCCAGTGTTAACCCTGGCCTTACTTTCATGTTGACCCCGGGGCCATGTTTGTTTATTGCTGCTGCTGGAAATGACCCTATCCACTTGACAGCCAACACGCAGCCAGTGATTTCGCACGGGGGTGGGGTGTGGCTTCTGGGCGAAAAAGCGGCAAAGTTCCAAGCAAACAACCCCAACAAGGGATTTCCTTGCCATTGGTCAAATGATGGTGTGCTGGTGGTGATGGAGGAGGGGTAATTTCAAAGACATATCTATGTTTGGTTGAATTCAGAAACATATTTAACATACATATTTATGAGTATGATGAATATTTTTTCCAACTTGTTCTTTGAATATGTCGGGTATATATAGTATAGCCCTGAATGTTCCCAAGATAATTTGAGTCAATTTCAAACTGTGAGTCCTGTGTGTAGGAAGAGTCTGGTGGTGACGGACCCCTCACAACCCTACGCCACGCTTTGCAAGCAATGGAGAAATCTGGTTTTATTGAATATTCTGTTGGTGGCCATACATGCGCAAGACCAGCAGCAGTCCAGCAAGGCAAATGTGATGATTATTTTGAAGTTGCCCCTCATGAAGGCAACCAGTTGGTTTGGAGGGCTACTAGTATCCCTGCGAAGCAACTCAAGGCATCCAACATAGCATCGCACTTCACATATGGTAGTATTGTTGAAGGTCCATTGGTGCTAGTGCTTAGGCTTACTACAAAGAAAGATTTTGTTGATGTTGTTTACACCCCTTTCCTTGATCTCCCCTGTGTTGATCCTACCTGGTTTTTCCTTAACCTAGTGTTACCTTTCCATCTTAGGTCTGGCGACTCCGCAAGTACCCCACGGAGAAGGTTGTAGCAGCTGCAAAGCCACTTTGGTTTTTACCAGGTGATCTTTCTCTTGGCAAAGGATGCTGTAAACGCATCATCTAAGGGAACATGGGCTTTCAAAACCAAGCCTATATTTTGATTTTGATGGTTTCGCAACATGTCGGTTGTGATTGGGAACACCGCATCCTTCACTACGCAGTAGTGCCTTTATGTGGTGATGAAATTTAGAAGAAACACTGGCGCGAAGAGAGGTGTGAAAAAACAGGTGTATAGCGTTTCTTGTTCGTTTCATTCAAAATTGCAACAGGTTTTTTTTTTCGAAACCATTTATCATTGGAACAGTGCTGTTTTTCAAGAACTCTTTTCATTGCTGGATGGAGCTATAGATCTAACTCGGCATACCTTTCACAAAAGCTTGTTGCAAACAACTGATGTTTGATTTTGGCCCCAGTGACATTTAGCTTTTGGTTTTACCCTGGGTATCTTTCATCTTACATGATGAGCACTTCCCTGTCAACCCAAGTGGTGGTTGATGATGGTGTTCTAGACTATGAGCCGGCACCTCCGAAACCATGGAAGCCTCAACTTTCTACTTTGACCCCAAAATCCGTTCTTGGCATCCGTGATGTTGCACGACCATCAGCCCGACCTTTGAGTATTTCC
Organism: Breviolum minutum Mf 1.05b.01; assembly: GCA_000507305.1. Taxonomy (NCBI): domain Eukaryota; class Dinophyceae; order Suessiales; family Symbiodiniaceae; genus Breviolum; species Breviolum minutum. The sequence goes on along the minus strand of DF239085.1, from coordinate 90,462 downwards.
AAACCCTTTGTGATGGCCCAGCCAGTGGAAACACCTATGTGAACTAGCTTGAAATTAACAACATGTGATACTTTGATACTTTTCTCCTATGTACCTCATATATTTTGGGTATTGGGATGTGTTTGTTCTATCATGTGTCCCCCCCTATTTGTCTGTCTTTGTGCTGCAGGATTACGCCTCCTCGTCCAACAAGCATGGGGGTTGTTGCTGCTGATGATGATGAGGATGAGGTCAATGGTGTGACGGAGAAAGATGAAGATTCCCCTTTACCTGAGTTACCTGACACTGGGCTACCTTTTGGAAGCTCCCCAGGGAGTATGGTTGGGTGGGATTTCAGGGAGCTTCATCAACATGTTGGGTCCCAACAACAGTTTCAGGGTGAAAACGAATCACAGGTTGAGATGTCTATTGGTGGATTTGTTGAAAAGTACCTGCAAACCGCTGAACCTGAGCAACCTGAGGTGTTTGAGAGTGTGCCTGACATACCACAGGAACCTGAGGTGTTTGAGAATGTGCCTGAGGTACCACCTGAGTGGGAAATCCCTATGGAAGAAATTCCTGAGATTGAGGTACCACAAATTGAAACTCCTGAGGTGGTGGAAGAGGTCGAGGAAACGGGGGAGATGTCTGAGACTGAAAAGAAAAAGCTGGCGCAACTTGAGAAGAAGCGTGCAACCAGCAGGGCTTGGCATGCTAAGTTTGTATCAGCTGGGGTGGAGAGGAAAAGTAAGAAACAAAAAACTGATAAGGAGGAGGATAAGACTGGGGTAGAGAAACCTGCTTCCTTTAGTTCTTTGACAAAAGCAAAGGACTGGTTTGTAAAAGATTGGATTGCACGCAGTGACATGCCACAAAGCGTTGAGCGTCGCACACGTTCCATTGAAGCTTGGATGGCTAGCCAATTGCGTGCTGATTTTCTTGCAGGGCGTAGTGGGATCCAGAAGTGATAACTGAAAGTTGTTGGATTTTCCCAATGTTGATCTTATTTCTTGAATTTCTTTAAAAAATCTCATCCATATGTTTTTTTGGTCAAACCTGCCTGGATCATTCGAAGCCCTTGGAAAGCTTTGTTCTTAGAGTGGCTAGTGGATGTTAGTGGGGCACGGGGTTAGCCTCACATCATTTGACCGCTGGCTGCTACCGCATAGATGTGTGTGAAAAAAATGTTGCGCATACAAATGCGTGAGTCCAGAAGTCTGCAAAACTACCCGTAAGATACAAGCAATCAAAACAAGTTGCAAGAAAACAGCAAAATAGGGAGCATTGCTTACTAGCACTAGCTAAAAGAAAAAGGGATGATAGAACCCACCCCACCCGGTGCCCAGGTCGCTCCTCTGCTTGGGAAACCAAGCAAGACAATCGTCTGTTCCTTGGGTCCATCGCTTTGTAATCATTGGCAATGTGTTCCCAAAATGTTGGAAGAAACATGCCATTAGATTCTACAAATTTCTTTCAATCAAATCAACCACAATTTCTGCCATTAGATGGTTTTTTGACTTGTATGTTCACAATGAGTTTGTTTGACAAACGCCGCAAACGCCGCAAATCCCTTGTGCAAAATTCAAATGAGATACAGTGAACATGTTTTTAGACTTCAGGAATGCGTCAATTCCCAACATGTCGAAGACACATCTAAAAAAACGATGCGTGTGTTCCAAAATCATGTGTTTTGATTTGGCCCCCTCAAATATGGATGAATAGCATCCCTATAATCAACTGAAATATGTGTTTTGATTTGACCCCTTCAAATATGGATGAACGACTCAATGGGTCACTCAGGTTTGATGGGCACTTGCAAAAGGTGCGTGCGTTTCATCAAGAGGCTTTTGAAAAAAATCAAAACATGTTTGTCAAAGAGATCTTGGAAAGATCTTTGAACCTTGTGATTATATAATATATACTTCTTTGGGTTTTAGAAATAGATAGATTTCAAAACTGTTTTTCAAAAACTCCCTACCTGCACCCCTGCTAAAAAATTGCCAAGCTTCGAGAAAAGAATGCCTGCAACCTTTTCCAAAACTGACTGGCTGTGGCCACTGTGGAGGGAAGGAGGGGTTTCGAAACCATTTTGGGGAAAACCAATCATGATATATCATATTATAAAATGAGGATTGGACCGTTTCAAAGAGCTAGAAGGCTCAGTTTTTTGGATGTTGTTGTTTCTGACACAAAGAGCTAAAAGGCTCAGTTTTTTGGATGTTGTTGTTTCTGACACACAGAGCTAGAAGGCTCAGTTTTTTGGATGTTGTTGTTTCTGACAGTACTGTCATCTTTGCTGTGGCTGTAAGGTGGATTAAAATTTCTTTGCCAACTTTGCCAGCAATGTTGTGTGTCAAAACATGACACCATTGGATGGGTGGGTGGGTTTTAACAAAAGGAGATGACAGTGTCTAGCGGGCTCAAGGATATCGTCTTCTTGTGGAGAGATCACCACAAGGTTGCTGATGTCATTGGTAACATAGCTTCCAAACACAGAAGGTTGGAACCAAACCCCACAAAATTGGAACCAAAAAGAATTAATATAACTTTTCCACAAGCACCACCACAAGCACGACGACGAGCACCTCCACAAGCACGTCCACAAGCACCTCCACAAGCACTTCCACAAGCACCACCACAAGCACGACGACGAGCACCTCCACAAGCACGTCCACAAGCACCTCCACAAGCACCTCCATTGCGTGCCCTGGAACAGGGACTGATGATGTTGCTTGGCGAGAAAAGATTGATATCGTACTTTAATTTCGAGACCTGTGGGGTTGTGCCAGTTTGCTATTGCAAGTAAGTGTGAACACCGTGACTGGGTTCTACTATAAGTTTGCGACAGGGGCTACAAATCGTGGCCGTTGTCCGGGTGTACTATACTTACCAAAAGAAAGTTTGCGTGGTGTTGAGTTTTGGTTACCGTCTTTTTGTTGTGTTCGTTGTGCGTGTTCGATGACCTTAAGATGGTTTCGATGGCAGTCTTAGAAATTCGCAGAAGCCCAGCGCCTGTGGCAACGCTCATTCGAAGTCCGGTCGATTCAAATATTTACACGACAGAAACTTAACACGCATATTGAAGATCATGGCTTGGAAAGGGCAATACGGTATCTCCTTTCATCTAGCTATGTTGGGTCGTATTTATGTTAAATTTCCGGGGCGTAATGATTTTCCTTCTGTTGTGCACTTGATTTTCGTTTGCGTGTCCCAACGACGGCCATCGCCCTTTTTGCGCAGTTCAAAGTGGCCTCAAACGACACCGGTCTTGCTCTTCCCGGAAATCAAAATTCAACGGTTCTGGTCGAATTTGCTGCAGTGTCTTGATTGCGTCCAGAATCCCAAAACTGCGCATCGAAGAAGTTTTGGTTTCAACCTGCAGGCTTCCCAAAGACTCCATCCTTAAATTTAAAGGATATTCAGTCCTTAATTAAGGAGAAATTACAGTAGTCCTTAAATCTTTCATGTGATATAGATCATAGCTCACAAAAAAAGATAAATCCTTTCTACAAAAAGGAGGAGGTCTTTATAACCTCCTTGCTCTGGATTTAGACTTCTTGAGGAGATCTTTAACTTGACGAGATCTTTAACCTCCTTGATCTGGATTTAGGTTTCTTGAAGAGGGCAAAAGTAAAAAAAAACACAGCAAAAGAACCTTAGGTGCTGTCCCTTGACCCAAGGTAAGAAGATCAAGGACACTTATTATAAAATAAGAGATAGAGGTAAATAAAGGCTATCGCTACATATGAGAAACTTTGCTGATCAATTTCTTTATCTAGATTTTTTTGGAAATGTCTGATAAATTTCTTTATTTACAATTCTTTTCAACATCGTTCTCTAAGGTTTTTTGGTAAATTCTTATTAAATTTCGTTAAATGATTTTCTTTATCTCAATTTCCTGTTGAAATTGTGCTATATTAATTTGTCAACTTCTTTACCAAGTTTTCTTTATGCAAAAAAATTCTTTATCGCAATTTCTTGAATCTTAATTTCTTTACCGAAAATTCTTTATCTAAATGCTTTACCTGAATTTCTTTATCTCCAACAATCCCGAAATTTCTGTAAAAAAACTTTTGACAAATTTCTATATCTAAAGTTCTTTTCAAAGATTTATTGCTCTTAATTACGTTATCGATTTTTTTTTATCTCAATTTTCTCTGAATTTATTTATCTTGTTTTTGTAATATCTCTATCTCAATTTCTCTATCGAAATTTGCTTATCTAAATTTATTTCTCTCATGTTTCACTAAATTTCTTTATTAAGTTTCTTTTTCTGATTCTGATTCTGATTCTGATTCTGATCACAAGCTTCAGACACAGTTGGGTCAAAGGAAACGCAAACTGTGACATGAAGCACAGCATGCGTGCGTTACTCCAAGGGGAAGCCCTTGCGAGTCGTGACGTCATGCCCTCTTCTTTTTACTCCACGGTTCCGAAATCATGCAGCCATTGGTCAAGCCTGCTGTTGGGCACCACCTTAGAACATACCAAGACCTTGTGGACACTTTGTCCCACAAAGCTGATGGCTTTCTGTAAGATAGGACCTTCCAAGCGTTCATCAAACAAACATTGGATATTTTGCTGCAGTTCACGAACACCACTAGGGGGGTCAGGTCTGTGTGGGCAATCCAGAATGGCATGCCGTACAGAAATCAATTTAGCAAAACAAAAGGGGCATTCATCGAGCACGTCAACATTAGACTCAGGTTCGTAGAGGCAAATTGGCCACTGTCCTGTCATCCTGATTATCAACCAAATACGAAACACCCTCCAATGTAGCACCGCTGGTAGCAGTTTTTTCATCAAATCATTTGTACTTTCCAATTCAAAAAACTGGCATTGCAACCCTGGAATCATTTTTGTCGCACATGTTCGGAAATTGGTTTCGTCATAGAGAAGGAGAATGGGTCGAACAATGTTGTCACGGTAGTTTCTCAAAATATTCCGCCTCACAGCACTATCAGTATAGGCTAAAAGAAACATGTCAGAAGGGCAAATTTCAGACTCGTGCACCTGTGGAATGTTGGAGGAAAAACCAGGGTGATTTAACAGGCAAACCACATCTCGCGCCCATGATCTACATGGTAATTCTAATGCTACTTCCAGCAGTCGTCTTGATGGATGCTCAGGGGGGAGAAGTTGTAATCGTGCAAGGCACAAGAATGCCTTCTCAAGCATAAGCGTGCCAAGTCTGAGCTCCCAGCCACACTCTTGAATGGCCAGGTTGGCCTTCACGTCTGTCCTTGACCGGGCGCCTACTATCGTCTTTGCCCAATAACCTTGCAGCTGGTTCAGTCTCCTTTCTGCTGTTGGGATGGAAATCAGGAGTTCTGCCCCATACATGACAAGCGGCACGATGCGCCTTAATCTTAGCTGCCTGCGGTCGTGCGTTTGTGATCGTGTGTCGTGCGATCGCTGTCGTGCGTTCCCGCTCGTAGAAATGGAATTTCGCCAATGCGTTTGTTTTCCTTCAGAGAATGCATTCGACAAATTTGATGATAATACGGATCACCCTTGACAAGATGCATTCTCTGAACTTGGAAAAAACGCATCTGGGCAGCTCCCACCTTTCAAGAAGCATTTAAAATGGAGAAATATCTGGAATGCGTTTTTTGAGCCTCGAAAAACGCATCTGGGCAGCTCCCACCCTTCAAGAAGCATTTGAAATGGAGAAATG